>JBBPMA010000022.1:0-90825 GCA_038090075.1 Xanthoconium purpureum
CAAGGTAGATTACCTTTCTCATCTTCATGCCGCACTTTTTATATGACTTTGCCTGTAACGCCATCATATCGCCCCACATCCGTGGTATAATGTGCTCTCGTTACCTATCCCTTGTCTCCACAGACCTTGCTTTGCATACCACTGTGGTGCTATGATGGACGTGTCACTGTCTGCCCGACTGACTTGCACAGTACATATATGCGATCAATATTTGGAAGCAGCCCGTCACTTGCAAGCGTCGCTACGCCCACTCCCGAACTTTTCGCACACTGATTTCATCACACCGTAATGTACGCGGGGCGTCCCGTTCATTTCGCGCCGGAGGATTCATACCGCCCGAGCTTCTAGTCGAAGTTACAGTTCCTTTTGTCTAGGTCGTGGTAACTGCGGCCACTAGAACAGGAACTCTACTACCCCAATGACTTGCTAATGACAAACGTTCCAAAATCATTTACACACCTTTCTTCCGATCAGAATCTAGCACTCCCTAGTTGAATCCATGCCTTTGTCTCGCAAACTTTCACTGCGCTGTGTGTATAGCTCACAACACGACGCGTTCTTGGCAGTCCTCCCGCGGTTTGCCAGCGAGGACCATGGCATACGCTCTACGCGTGGGCCAGGTAATAGTCAGATTCATTTCGATCTTCTTACTCATTCATTTAGCGCCAGCTATGCATGGAACTTTCATTCAACGACATCCTGTCCTTTTAAGTACATACTGGTCAAGTCCTAATCCCGTTCGAACCCCTTTCAATGCTCCCAGAACCGACGCGCTGAGGTGGCTGGTGTATCATGTCATGCGCCGCTCGGTAAACCGTCGCTGCTCCACCCACCATCTACGAGAGTTCCCGAAGGTTTCATGCTGTCTCTTTTCTATCCCCTCACCCGTTTGTTATACTTCTAGGCAGCCCGGAGGTTCACTATCGTCATCTCCCACGTTGGTTATTGGCTTTCGCCGCTGACGAATACTTTTCTGAGAGGATGGTTTGATCGTCCTTGTCATCAGAAGTAAGCCTTACCTTCGCATATTGTGTCACGAGTTGCATGACACCGTTTAAAGGTCTCTGATGTTCAGGAGGACCAAGCCGGCGCGCCAACTCCAAGGCCAGGGGCGACTCGTACTTAAGTGATATTACAACGAGGCAGAGATGTCTTGCGTACATTCTTTCCCCACCATCATGTTTGGTGAGCGCAATGACTTTTCACCCAGACTACGAACCTCACGATCGGATGCACGGATAGGAGGTAAAGGTTTCCGATTGTCACACATGGAATAGAGCCATATCAAGACTTCTGCTCGGATATGATCTAGGTGTCATTTCGGTATGTCAGGTTTCCTTTTCTATTTTCACCCGTCAGTCGTACCTCGTTGTTTTAGCAGTGTAGGTTTTCCATACCCTGCCTGCAAGCCATTTTAGTAAGTTCGTACGGAATCTTTCCTCGGGGGTCCTTCTCACCTAACAGATAGCAGCGCGCTTGGACAACTCCAGATCTAGGCCCTATTCTCTTCTGTTCACCGCTTGCGTTGCCATTAAAACAGAGACGACATGTTCTGTAGGGCAGGTATAGACCTGTGCCAAGTCATTTTCGCACATTGATACGTTACTCCATAGCCATCTCCCACTTCACAGCGGTAGAGGTGAAGACGCAAGACGCGTCATCGCGTAATTGAATAACGTTCCCTGATGGGAGTGATGGTTTCACCCCGAGGAGCACCGTGTGGTGCCGTACGATCAATGGAATGATGCTGCAATTCATATAATGGGCAGACTTTTGATTGTGTGTCCGATGCTCTTGGAGCGTATATCATCGTACCGTGAACCTTGCTCTATTTGATAGACTATGGGGATACTTTCTTCGAGAAGGATGACGCTGGGTAAGCCAACCCTCCGTCTATATCCTGGATGCACTTTTGCTCAACGCTCGTGTTATCCAGGCAACCTTATGTGTAGTCTCAGACGTCGGTGGCTAGTGCGTTCTGTCCAAGACTCCAACTTGTCAAAAGTGCCTTCAATCGACAATTGCCTAAAGAACTATTTATAATTCTAGTACATACTCACGTCGGCCATTTTCACCATTGGAATCCCTGTCTCAGCGCAATGAGGCAGCTTGGAGGCGTCGCCGCATCACATTCGTGGTCTTTCAGGTCTCCATCTTTGGCCTGGGGACGAGAGACGGGGGCCCAAGGCCTTGGATGCAGTCCTTCCTGCTTCCCCGTCTGACCCAAATCGATCGCCGTGCTTCCAATCAGTTGCCGTTTCCCAGCGTCCCTGACTCCCCGGGCGCGGTGTACTCCCGGGCGTCGCGCGCCAGGATCGGTTCTGGGACCTTATGCCGTCCTTCCTCTCCCCACGCATCATAGTCAAGCCCGTCCTTCGACACCACCCTCTCTTCTTTCCGTGCCAGAAGTAGGCAGCTCGACGTGGCGTCGTTCTTATAATTACTAGGATAGGTCCCTTTATCGTGTTGATCTTCTCCGGCATGCTTGGTTTCCGGTCTCGTTTACGTCTACGCTTTCATTACCGAGACCAGGGGAACGCGTTGGAAGACGTCGACGAGGATTCTTATTGCCTCCTCACCCTGTTTCACCCAATGGCACGTCATCCACTCGCAGGTGAACGAACTGTACTAGTCTGGTGGCCCGGCTTGGCGCTCGGCGGGATAGAAGCCAGACAAGAAGCATTATCACCACGAAGCGCACGAGAAGCGTGTTTCGGGATCCGAGGACGCGGCTTGGTCAGACCTTGATTGGAAGAGGATGTTGTATATCCTTATGTCGTATCAGTTGGTTAGTTTCAAACCTTCTTTTTTTGATCTCGGTGAATGGCGGTTTCAACTTCATGTACCTGAGCGAATATCAACCAATCGTCGTTGTGCATCAAATTTGATCTCGAAGCTGCGTCTTTGTTCGGTGCCATGGATCCCAAACACGATGGAGTAGCCAGGACGATGTAGCTATGTAGTCAGCAATGAGGAATCTGTTTTGTGGCAAGGATACGACACAGCATCCCTGGTGCAGGCACTAGGACGACGTCTCCAGCAACCAGCTTTCCCAATTGTTCACCACGTCCCTCAACGACCCGTCGCCCTCCCCCTTGCACGGCCCATCCGGTTCAAATGCGACGCCAAACACACCCTCGACGACCGCACGCCTGAGAAAAGGTACGAGGACGCGGACATACGCGGCTCCGACGGCCCGCACAACCTCCGTCTCCGCAGCATCACCCTGCCACGTTCGGGCGTACCCAAACAGCGCTTTGCCGCCCTCTGCGAGACCCGATTCGAGCGCGTCGCGTACGTCACGCAGCGCGCCCATCGGGGCGAGCGCGCGGAGCCGGTTGAGAGCCCGAAGGTAGGTGTTGAGCGTCACCGCGAGCGGGGTGAGCGCCGTCAGTACCTGGGGTGGGACGTGTGCTGCGCTCGATGGTGAAATAGAGAGCGAGGACAGCGCAGGGAGGGGCTGGGCGGAGGAGACGAGCCACTTGCTCGGCGGCGTCGGTTTGCTCCCGGAGGGAGAAGAGGCGGGTTTGGCGAGCGTGGTGGACCATTCGCGTTCCGCACCCATGTGGATGTCGCGTGCGAAACCGTCGATGACCGCATGTATGATCAACGGAGATAGGAGCAAATGAAAGTCCTGTACGGATGATTGACACGGGACGGCGATGTGCTGGCATATTGACACGTACCATTCCAATCCGCGCCATGGCTGAACTGCAGTACGCGAGTTGAGTTGCAAGCGGCGCAAGGTGTGGGTAAGCGCACGCAAGGTATGTCTTGATCGTTGGAAGCAGCAACCCGAGCAGCGTCGGTGGAAGCGTCTGTTTGATCACTGGATCGGGGAGAGGCGTTGTAGCCGGTAAGTGAGATGACGAAGCAGACGACCCGTGCGGTGATGGCCGCTCGAGAAATATGGTCGTATACTGCGTAACGAGGTCATAGGCACCTTCGCGCCAAACGTCAATGTACTTCTTGAGGAACCTCGCCACGTCCTCGGCGCGTCTATCCATCTCTTTCTCGCGATCCGCGGTGTTGGTCCCCGTGATGGTGCCGTCGGTGAACGTGGCGACCGATACGCCAGCGTCCCGTTCGACGGCTTGGAGCGCATTTTGAAGGCAGTCTATGCGTGCGCTCACGAACGCGAGCGCAAGTTCGCTTTCAGGCATGACTTGCATCCTGCGGAGGAACTGGACCGCCTTCCAGAACGCAGGTAGTTTCCGTCCAGGCTCATGCAGCGTACCAAGGAGAAGCAGTCGCATCGCGTGCAACGAGGACGCAATCTCCGTTTGCAACGCGCCCACGAGCGGAAGGGGGGGTGTATGCCCGTCAGACCCGATTGGTTCGCCGCCGCCGCCGCCTTGTGATCGGATAGTAGACAGCGCAGAGAGTGCCGTGGTGGCGTGTGCAGCCAACGCCAGTGCTTCGGCATAAAGCCCGTTACGGACGCAGGTGTCCATCAAGACGGGGATGTCGAGCAAATCACGAAGCTTGTCGTATTGTTCAAGAACGACGCGTGTGCGTTGTCGTTCTTCGATCACGGTAGGACCGCTCTTCTCGCGGAATGTGCGTGCCACATCGTCGAGCGCGGGGAGAGCTGAGTCTAGTAAGGTATTGAGCGAGGTATCGAGCGAGGAGAGGGAGTCCAGGAGCGCGGAGGATGTGTTGTGCAAGGAGAGGATGGTTGGGTACGAAGTATGGGCGAGGGCGTTCAATGAGGCGGTTAGCGTATGAGATTGGGTAGAGAGTGTCGTCGGGGTAGCCAACAAGTCGGACAAGGGAAGAGAGGGTAATCCGCCGAGATACGATGCATTTTCAGGCTGGTCTGTCAGAATAGCGGAGGACGAGAAAAGATCCAGCAAACTCGTAGCCTCGCCACCAGTCGTCATGGCAGTGGGATATCAGCAGAAACCAACCATCCGACTTCAAGTCTAGAATGAAACGTCCGATCGCGAAGTTGCCAAAAGGTAAACAGTCCAATTTGAATGTCCATCAAGATGGTCGTCGTAAGTAGTGATACAAAGCCAATAACTACGGTATTGGTAAATGGGTTGAACGTGTTCCGAAGGATGTCGACGTTATCAAGTCCAAAAATGTACGTTAAAATAATTAGCTTGGCAAGTCCCATCATGGGTCTCAAGCGTTGGAACGAACCTATGTAAAAGCTACAGGATTTGCATTAGTGGAAGGTAAAATGTACAGAAGAAAAGCGATTTGCATCGATCGTACGTCCGCTTTCCAGGGCGGTGGGTGCCAATTGGTTGCTAACACATCAAGTTAGTAACCGCTCTACCGCGCTATACACACACAGACAGTCAAAAACCGAAGCCCCCTGGAAAAACGGACACTTACCACCATGGCGCGGTGGATACGGACATCATTTGTAATACGGAGATCTACGCCGCGGAAGGCACACGCCATTTTCAATGCGGAGAGCTGTCGGTGACTGTCGCCCTTGTCCCAAAGGTTGACCGTAATATTTTCCAGGTCATCCCGGGTCTTAACAGCTTCCACTAGGGTCTGTAACGGCGTATCCCGGTCCATGCCGAAAGCGAGCTGTTGGATTCCCATTGGAAGCTGCCGGAAGACGGCGGTTACTGCAGACGTGGACGGGCGTTCCGTTCGCAGTTGACGAAGAGAACGGCATCGGATGATGGCCGTGGCGTGTTCAGATGTTGAACAGGAAGGGATAGCAAGTTCTTGCAAGCTCTCCATGTGGTTCTTGGTGAGGTGGTCCAGCATGTCCAAACTCGGCTCACGGTCCAGTTCGATTGTGCTCAAGCTGCTCGCTTGCGAGGACGTATGAAGAAGCCAGTCGAGGAAGTCGAGGGAGGGTTCAAGTTGGCAATTCATTCGAAGCCTGGTGAGAGCACATGCGAATGGCGGTTGGGTCAACCCTGGTGAGAGGTGAGGTGTCTTTCCCGTAATCGAAAGGGACTTTAGGGAAGGCCAAATGTCAAGAAGTTGGACTATGGACTGGTCGTTGTCGGACCAGTTACTGAAGTGTAATGACGTGATTGGTGGACCAGCCTGGAGTAATTCCAAGGTGCCGGGCTCGAAAGATGGTGCTGGCCGGCGCATACGTTCGAGAGCGGGACTGCCGACAATGTCATTCCCTGGTTCCCCGCAACCGTAGAGCGCAAGACTGAGTTCGCGAAGGTTAGGGCACAAGGTAACAGCGCGGGCAAAACAAGCCTGTTTGAGAGGACCGGGCTGGTTGTTGTCCAAGACAACGCGCATTTGGACGACCGAGTCGCCGAGAATCCTGCCGCGCTCCGTGGAACGGTTTGCAGCGTACACAAATGAGCTGTACGCAGCCTGGGAGCAAAGATGAATTCTCCTGAAAAGAAGCTTTTGCGCAGGGAGCGACCATGACTTGCAGACCAGTGAGCAAGTTCTGAAGAACTCCGTGTCGATGGCGGCATCCTCATAGCACACAGCCTCAAGGATGTCCAGCACGACCTCGAGAGGAATGCCACGTTCGGGGACACGAGGTGTTTGAGAAAAGGCAGGGAACTTGGGAGGAAGAAACGCGACGGCCAGGTCGAAGGACACCTGGTGAGGTTCAGCCTTGGGGTGCAAGTTAGCACGCTCGAGCACAGGGTGAGAGAGTAAGACTCACTCTTGGAGAACGCATCCAGGATAGTAAAAGGTTGAATAGGTCCATGAGCATCGTAAGAGTCGTTGATTATAAGGAAGTTAGTAGAATCGTAGCAGAAGTATGACTGAACACCGTCCCAGACGCGTTCGAGATCAGGGAAGGTGGCCGCATCGATCGGAAGACCTGGTTCATTTTATATGTCGGCGATACCATCGACGGAGCGGAAACGGCGACTTCGCGTAATTGGTCGTCCGAGCATCTCGAGTTCGAGCAGAATAGGGTCCGGCACAGCATGAGGTCTGGCTCATCCTGAATTGGAGCTTCGGTTCTTGGCGCCGCCAATGGTTTGACGGCCACGCGGCTCAACAGAGTTCCCAGGAAATATGAGCTCTTGACTCGCAATGTCACCGCATCTCCAAAGGTGTGGTAAATTTCCCTCGTGACGAAAGGAGCACCGAGTCATGATTGGTCAGACCAAGGTAACTCAACCCAGGCTTTTCCACCGCCGCACAGTTCCGCAATGATCGTGGCCAAGTCACTAGCCCAGGAGGTAAGTCCAACATGCTCTGACTGCGGCAAATCAAGCACTGCCCATTCCATACGCAATCATACACATTTCCAATTCAAGCCGTCTCTCTCACACATGGATCTGGTCATTAACGGTTGCATGAAACCCGCTAAGAAACATGAGGTCGTAGACTTTTACATTGACAAGCGGCCTACCTTACAAAGGGCAGTTCCCACCTGTCGTGAGCTCAAATTCGCGTAAACTCTGGCCCACTCTGGAACTCAAACGTCTACAATGCAAAGCTTGATACGAGCGGATCATCATCAACTATATGTGCTATGGATGATTCATTGCTTACCCGAAAAAGACATCGAGACAATTGATACGGGAAGCCTTAAATCATACGTTACTGAGCACTGGGCGCAAAAGACCAATCTGGGATTCGGATAAACCATCACGCATGTTCTAAGACTCGAAGTGAGGTTATCCGGAACATGAGCGGAGCAAGTACGGCGCGTCACCTGGACAAGGTCGCGAATGGCAACATCCGGCGACACCTGCCCGACGTTGCATGTGTTCGAACATGGCCCTTTTGCACGTTGGAAAGACATGGTTGGCAAGACGCACGCACATTCTTTCCAGGAGAGCCTCGCCAAGTGAGATCCCACCTGTTAGTCTCGTGGCAGAAGTGGCCCTTGTACCTGAAAGTTTGAACCCTAAAGAACCATACACACACGACCCCAGAGCCTGACGCGCCGTGTCTCATCATTGCGCAGGGCCACCATCACCGCGGACGAAGCGGAGCGGAATAGATGGTGCAGAACTACCGCGGGAACCTTGCAGGAAGAATGGAGTGGTGAAGGCCGGATCTGAGAGTCCCCGCCACTGTTTGATGGGTTGGTACCTTGATCCCGGGGCCGCGAACAATAGGACTCACGGACAAATATTTGAGAGGATCCGAGTCGGATCACGGGAAAGAAAGACCTTGTCTATTGTCCAGTCATTGAGCTTTGAGTTCCATTGGTCGTAGCTTTGATGTTACGCTTGTTCAGCTTAGTCAGGCTCCAAGCCCAGTTTCCACGCACAACTTGGAACCGTCAACAAGAATCATGTCCAAGTCGACACTGTCCTCCGTCGTGTCATCCCTCGTACGAGCCTCGGTGGGCACATCCGTACCGTCCACTGTCTCGGACGAAGATCTCGACAAACATGTCGCAGACCTTATCCTCAAAGAAGCAAAACAAAAGGCAGAGGATTATGGCAAGCTAGGAATAAAGGCTTACTTGCCAACTGGGTACGCAGCACGTTCAAATCGCGCATCCTGCAACCGATTTCATAAGATTTCTAGCCCTGACCCTAACGCACCCCGTCCCAACAAGCGCTTCCTTTCATCCATCATTCGGAGCACCGATGACCACAACAAGACCATACTGCGTGCACAGGCGCTCGCAGCGCAAGAGATAAAGCGGGAACGGGAGGAGCAAGAGAGGAGAGAAAGGAGAGCGCGTGCGGAAGAGGCTGCCGCTGCAGAGCGGTCAAGACGGCGCGGGAGGCGGAACGGTCATGACTCGGACGAGTGGGACACAAGGAGGGTGAGAGATAGGGAACGGTCGCGGCCACATTCAAGAGTCTGGGAGAGCGATTGGAGGACGGGGCTCGGTATCGACGAAGACGGTTTTGACCGCGAGAGGGAACACAGGCGGAGTAGGCGGAGACACTGTTCGCGATCAGGCTCTCAGGATAGTGAACGGGCACGAGATCGCGGACACAAGCGAACACCGTCAAAAGAACGAGACAGGGACAGGGACTCTCGACGTAGTGAACGTAGCCGACGAAAACGTTTGCAACATGAGAGCAGAGAGGACGAGAAGCACCACAAACGTCGACGACGGACGAGTCGGTCACCAAATCCCGAGCAAAACTCGTCGTCGTCTCACAAACGCAGTCGCTCGGCATCCATTTCAGAAGGTCAAAGTACGCAAAGAAAAAAGTCAGCACGAGATAGTGCGCTACGCAATATATCAACACCCTCGCGCTCCTCGCAGACGCCTATTGAAGACGATACAAAGGACATCGACACCGAATCTCGCCGTGCATTAAAGGGCAAGGAAAGAGATACCGATGATGTCTCATTACCAGTCAGCACACCACAAGTGCGCTCGCCATCCCCTCCCCCTCCCCCTCCTCCCCGTCGTCCACGTGGTCGTCCTACTCCGTCAACGTCTGTTCGCCCCCCTTCGGTCTCACCGCCACCACTTCCTCCCTCCGCTCTTCCGTCCAAAATGGATAAATACTTTGAGGACTCGTACGACCCTCGCCTCGACGTTGCCCCGCTATCCATCCCTACTGTACCCAAAACAGGACTTATCAATGACTCAGAATACGAAGCCTGGGATGCTATGTTGGAACTTCTACGCCAACGCCGAGAGGACAAAGAAGAGAAGAAGAAGTTAGAGAAGCTGGGCTTCAACACGAGCGACAAGAAGATCCCGACTTCAAAACTCAAAAGCTACAGCGAGGGCGGTGATAGCATCATGGAGATTGAGTATAAGAAGAAGGGGAGTGTCAGAGAGTGGGATTTGGGTAAGGAGGGGTTTTGAACGCACCGTCGCACGATTCCATCTCATCCGCATTTGTACGACTAATTCTATATACCTTCATTGCTATGTGAATGCAGACACGATCGTCAACGCTTACCTCCATGTCCCCAACTTCCGCACCAAGGTTGTATACTTCCGGTTCACTGACTCCTTCGGTCACCCAGGTCCGAGTCACCGTCCGGCGTCCACCGGCTTAGCCGAGCGGAGACTTCCATTTGGAAAGACCTAAGCTGCGCCACTGTGAGACTCATCTTTTGGGATCGCTTAGCTCTCTTTTGATCAGCCAATGAGATAGCTCGCTCGTGTAAGGAGTTGTTGGGGCCGTTCATGTTAGCCGTTTGGTAGATGGACTTCTTGTTCATCGATCTATGCTTGACGTGACTGTCAGGAACGAATTCGCTCGAGACTGCGGCAGGGGATGTAATACTTGACGGTAAGTAAGTACTTACTCTCACAAGCATCGAATCGACTGACCGATCAACGCTTTTAAGCTTGACCACCCTCACACGGTGCGCGGGAATCCTACCCACGGTAGGGGCCCAGGTCGTAATTGCCCTGTTTACAACGTCCGCGCGAGTACCGTTAGACAGTCATCCCTGTCTGCGTCAGTGGTTTTGAGCCAGCGAAGATGACTGTTGTTTTTACCGTGCCTGGATCAGCGCTATGTCACTGTCACGACACGAGGCGAGGTGAGGTGATTTTATACTGAAGCTTAAGGGACGTGTTGTACGCTTCACAGGCTGTTTACTCAGTTACCTAAACAGGATTTTTCCTTCTCGGAAGTGAAACCGACGAATGTGCGGAATGTACACCAATCATTGATCGTCGTCCCTGGAAAGCAGCGCCCTCGGTCCCTATGTGGCTGGCACGGGCTGAGTTATAAGACACGTTATCCTGATTTCTGACGCTCGCTCATGCGCACTTTCTTTTTGCCACCTTTCTAGTGGTAAATTCGGATGATTAGCGACGCTGGCTCGTGGGTTCTAGAGAGTCCCTCAAGACCCCAGCCTCGAAAGCGTGATTCTCAGGTGATTTTCACTCTCAATGAACGCCGTCGCATGTCTTTGCGAGAGATCGACGATGCGCATTTTTCGTACGATGATCTTTCTCGTTTCTTTTCCTCCCACTCATTCATTTCCCCCTAGCTGGGCCCACGCGAAGATATGCTTCATTGCAGGTGCTGGTTTCTTTACCGATGCGTAAGTCCACTCATGCATTCCTTTCCGTGGGATATACTGAATATTTTCTAGCTACGACATATTCTCTATCAGCATCATGGTCTCGATGTTGGGCTATGTGTATGGGAACGAAAACGGTAGAGCGGGCTTCCCTTTCCTTATTATCTTATTCGTACACCCTAACATCGCTGTTGCAGGCGACCTCAGTCCCTGGAAGTCAACGGGTCTTAAAGTTGCTGGGCCAGTCGGTAACGTGATTGGCAAGCTGGTCTTCGGTTGCCTTGCGGATATTCTTGGCCGCAAGCGGATTTGTGAGTGACGAGCTAGTAACCTCCATGACGTTTTTCCCAATTATTCAACTAAAGACGGTGCGGAACTCGTCATAATGGTTACCGCCACATTTGGCCAAGCCCTTGCTGGCTTGGGGAAGGCCGTTGATATCATCATGGTCCTTATCCTCTGGCGTTTTATCGTAAGCACCTCGACCCCCTTTTGGGTCCTCATGATCATGTCATGGATCAACTAGATGGGGATTGGATGTGGAGGTGACTACCCTCTAAGTGCTATCATCGTATCTGAGTTTGCTCCAACTCGAACACGTGGCCGCCTTATGACTGCAATCTTTGCCTGTCAAGCCTGGGGTCAACTCGGTACGCTCTCCGATTATTCCAGGTATCAATTTGAAACGAGCCACCTATCAGCTGCTGGGATTGTTGGGATCATTGTTGTGGTTGCTTATGGTGGTGCGATCCGTGATGCCAGTTACCCAGCCACCCTTCCTGTTGACTATACCTGGCGTCTCCTTGTCGGCCTTGGATGTGTTCCTGGATTTATTGCGTATTATTTCCGCTTTACCATGCCTGAGACGCCTCGTTTCGTCATGGATGTTGAACGCAATCTCACTCGAGCAACCCGTGACACCAAAAAGATGCTGTCAATCCGCCGACATACCGCAGCGGAAGAGATGTTTGGGGAGGAAATTGTGATGGCACCTCGCGCATCTTTTGCGGACTTCACTGCCTACTTCTCTAAACGGGACAACCTGAAAGTCCTCATTGGCACAGCTTATTCCTGGTTCGCACTTGGCGTAAGCGCAATTTGAGTCTTTGGTCGCATGCATGTCTTGACACACATCCAGATGCCCTTCTACAGTCTTACCCTTAATTTTTCCGCCATCTTGACGTACAGCAACTTTGGTAAAGTATATGGCAATAGCTCCAACGACGTCTACGACAGCCTCTTCAGAATTTGCAGCGGCAGCCTGGTATTGGCCGCCGCTGGCTTTCTCCCTGGGTTCATCGTGTCCTTTTTCCTCATTGATTCGTGGGGCCGCAAACCGATCCAACTCATGGGTTTCGTTGTCCTGACCATCCTCTTTTTGATTATGGGTATGTTCTCAAGTTGCGCATCTCCTGTCGATGTGCTCACCCCTCTCCATAGCCTTTGCCTATGTTCCATTGAACTCCACGCGCTCCGGCCAGCACGCTTTTATCTTCCTATATTGCCTTGCCAACTTTTTCCAGAATTTCGGTCCAAACACGACTACGTTTATCGTTCCTGGAGAAATCTTCCCCACTCGTTATCGTTCCACAGCCTACGGCATTTCCGCAGCATGTGGCAAAATGGGCGGGGTCATCGCACAACTTACGCTTGGCCCCCCATTGTTGAATTCCGCCAAAGATATGCAGACTATGTGAGTCTTATCCGTTGTTGTCTTGTCCCTCCCCTTCTAAGACGTCGCGCTCCGAACACAGCCTGGAAGTGCTTTCCTTTATCATGTTTACCGGCGTCCTGTCGACGTTGCTCATCCCAGAGACGAAGCAGCAATCGCTTGAAGATCTCTCCAATGAGTGCCAGGCGTCGTATATTACTGGCGCGATCGAAAGGGGAGTTCCGCTGTATTATTGACAAAAAATATCGTTGTCTGTGCGTTCCACAGTGACTCAAAAGTCCGACGTTCGTTACTTATTCGCGTGAGTAGGTTCTACGTAAGCTAGTCGTACATGTACTGCATTGTAACTTGTGGAGCACCCCTCCCCCTTTAAAAGGTCGAGATCCGCTTGTATGCGTCGAGCGGTTGTTCTCATCTGCACATTAAAACTATGTACTAATAATCTCAATGAATGCGGTGTCCAGGCTTTTACGCGAGATTAAACTACCACCTTTGATATACAGACTGAGAGCGGACGACAAAAAGACGATTTCTATCCGCTCCGACAATCTATGCACACAGTAATGCTACAAGTTACAATTCCGTCTGGCGCATGGGAATATGGTGAATCATTGTCCCACGAGCTGACGTACGACGAGAATCTCTTCAGCGGACAGCTGGTCGACATTCGCGGTAAAGTTGTTGACGTTCCTTGCGGCGCAATCTTTGAAAAATGTGAGGATATGCTCCTGGCATGTGGTCAGCGTCGGGGTCATCCCTATAAAAGGTGACCATTTACTTTCATGTCAATCTGGGATATGGGATCATTCTTAAGGTCTTCATCATCGCCCTTATCAAATATGTCGTCGTTGTCGAAATTGGCGCCACGTGGACCAAGCATTTCAGAGAGGAAGGCAAATTCGTCCTCTTTGAACCCTTGGTGTTGTTGCTCTTCCTCTGTCCATTCTTCGTCCTCATCATCACTGTCCACAAATCCCTCTCCCCCAGGGAAAGAGACCGATTCGGATTTCGAGCGGAGGTCATGTACCAGCAACTTAAGCACCTTGATGGGGAACGTCACAGATGTGAACTCGTGAGGACCTATAGCAACGAGGAAACGATAGATGAGAACTCGTTTTGAATAGCGCGCCTTCTAAAAAAAAAAGTAAACTATAGAAGGTGGAAACTACACGCACTTGTCTTTGTCCGGGATCTCGTCATAATGACTGCCAAGGCAGCGTCACAACGAACAATTGTTAAAACCTGAACCATGATCTGGCACCAGGTGAGGTGGATGCACTCACCATTCTTTGTTTCTGGCTTGATGATGATGTCCCCTTTAACCAACAAATTCTGCAAAGTGGGGCGGCCAGACATGTAAAGCTGACACAGCGTAAGAGTGCTGATTCTCGTCGGCCAGAAACCTTGGAAGGTCTCCGCGTTCTCGCACCACGTCTGGATCAGGATATCGAGGGCACTCCGGCCTTGCGCAGTTGTTGATTCAAGCATACCCAACACTGTATCCGCCTGGTTGTGTATCAAGAACACAAACGGGATGACCAGACTCTGCAGGAATGTGGCCGTCTTGGCCGTGAGCATTCGTTCCACCATTGCATGGAGGAGCTCGGGGAGCACGGGAAGCACAGAGTCAACTGCTCGACGCAAGACGTGGATAATGAGGTCACCGATAAAGAGGCCACCCGATTCATCCTCATTTCGGAGGAGCTTGGCGACCAGCTTCAGCACGTGGCCGAGGCCCGACTCTCCAGAGGGATCATGCCATGATAGGATCTGAGAACAATCTTTCCGGACGATCAGCGTGAGACAGATAACACCATTCTGCATGTGTTATTAATGACTCGTTGGCCGGATACATCGCGATGGACACACACCTGCAACACATCTCTGTCTTCTGCATTTTTGAGGCAATTAAAGAGGTTCGGGGCGAGGAGTGCAAAGAATCCATCTCCGAGACCGCTTTCTGGAGCTCCGCGGATGAGACTCGAAACAAGATCAATTGCAGAACCCGCAATCCAGGATTCCTCGGGCTTTGCCGTCGTAATCGAAGTGCAAAGAGTTGGCAAGGCTTGCTTTACGACGGTCTCGTACACGCCTGGAGCGGACGATATGGCGAGAGAGGCAAGGATTTCAGTGAAAATGGAAAGAAAAATGGGATCTAGCGGTGGTGTAGTCAGTTGTCAAGTTATCCGCTTGTTGTTTGACTGGACGTACCTTTGTTGTTCTTTGCCCACACTTCCAGGGTTGCGAGGACAAACGAGTTCGCCAAGTCAGTCGTAAGCCACGAAGCCTTGTCGACATCAAGCACGACCGACATCGTGTTCAGGACTAAGGAAAGCGTATCTTCCGTAGTCAGAAGCAGAAATGGTCCGAGGTCCTGAGCGATCCGCGCTACGTATGGTTTCAAAGCAGAATCCTCAGCGCCCTGACAGAAGCTTTCAAAGATTCACGTCAGCCTGAAAGGTGACCAACGTGGGGATTGGTTTACTTATGGACTGCTTTCACAGCAGAGACCTTGACTGGGATGCTGGCAGAATTGGATTCGATTACGTGCATTGCTACCTCAAGATATTGCCCAGCCATCTGCAGGGGCAACAGCCTGGCGAACTGACTGGCGAAAACAAACCCCCTGCCTTGCAAAAAAGGGAACTCTTACAGACAACGTAAGCCAGATAAGAAGATTAATATGTGTCTACTGACCGGTAAGGTGAAGAAGGGAAGGTATGACGTTAGTGAGCAGTTGCTCAACATCGAGAGGTTTTTGACGACCAGATTCTTGCTCGTCTTCAATGCATCCGAGAATGTCCTCTGCTTGGGAACCGATAGCCGCTAGGCCGGCTTCCAAAGGCTTCCACCTGCCCTCGTGAATGAGTCAATCATCCAATCACCGGTGAAGTAGACTCGCCAAGACGGCACGCCTGCTTCCCGAGTGGTTTGACATGAACCGATAGTTTGCTGTAGATTGTCCTGGAATGTCACGCAAACTTCCGCTGGTGAGCGATCCAAGATAGTCTGCGTACAGGTTACCGCATCGTTTCAGTGGCAGAAATATGGTCTCGTACGTTCAACAACCCAAATGCAGCGACCCGCACGCCATAAGTTTCTGTTTCAACTTCCTCTTGAGCAACGAAAGCATTTGCGTTCGTCGCCCAAGTCTCCTCCTGCGCGAGTTCCGTCAGCGCTGATAGCATTACAAGAAGATAGGAGTACGCACGTCCTCCGCGGTCATTTGAGCAAATCGGAAAATCACCCCGACTAGACTGGTGAGGTTCTGGGATTGGTTTTTGGGGTCAAGCCATTGTTTAGCCTTTCCTCCGCGTACAATATTGGAGACGAGATCAAACAGGGGACAAACAAGATATGGAAGTTCGATGGCCTCATCTTCAGTTGACCCAGGTACCGATTCAGTTGCATTGATATAGTAGACCTCGTAGACAGGAAAGATACTCTTCAGATGGGCGAGCGAAGAATCTAAGAACGATTCTGCGTAGGGCTTCAACCCGCGGGGGAATGCGGTATTTATGAGGTCTAGTGCCTACGATCGAGCACTGTTAGTCGTTATATGCTTCCTTCTCGTTTATAGGCCTACCTTGAAAACCTGAACCCGAACAGCCAAACCATCCCAAATAGGCTGATTCAGCGTATCGTCGATTGGACACCCTAATATCTCTTTGAACGTGTCAAGCCAAACAGGGAGAATGTTCTCTGTGGCCTCCTTTACAGCTTGGGGATGCTGTTCTTTCACCATATAGAGTGCAGTAACACATTGAGAAAAGACAGAGACACTCCGTGATCGAGTCAACGGACTGTGATGCTGGATGGATTATGAACAATGTAGTAGCTGGGGAAAAGACAGACACACCTGTGCATTGTTCAGAATGGCAAGGAGGACCGGGAGTAACTGACGAAGGACAGGTAGAATTTGATCCTCTGTAAGATCCGACTTGATGAACTCGGTCAGCACTTGCATTGCTCCATGGACAGAGTGATGAGAACTTGACGAAATTAGTTCAATTAAGCCATTGAGCAGGTCTGGATATTCATCTGGCCAGTCACAGGATGCGATCGAGGACAACACGTGGGCCTGCTTGGTGGGTCAGATTCGTGGCTGGACAAGCGCTGCAGCTACGAACGCTCAGTGATCTTATTTTGCGATCCGGATCGGAAAGCCCATTGAAGACAGCTTGACGGATCTGAACCTTTGTCTGCAGGGAAGTCAATTGAGAATCGAGATCAGGTGTAAGCAGAACAGATCCACCTCGACGGGTGGCGCATTTCCCCTGAATTGAGGGAAGTAGGGGGACCACCGCTCGGTGACATATTTTCTGAGGATGACGCTGGCAGAGTAAAGATGGGCGACCGTCAGGCGCGGTCTCGGGAGTAAAGTGCCAAAGAACTTATTTGTCTTAGAGAAAGATCCGCGTTCTGGTCTAAAGCGAGTTGAGACAACGCCAATCCCGCCTCTAAAAACGCGTCAAGATGCCATCAGATTACAATCTGGCGGCGTGTCGGTCGCGATGAGGGGACTTGCCTGGATGTTGGAGAACCTCGGAAAGTTTGAGCTCCGCTGCCATCCTGATGTTTCCATCGGCGCTGAGGGTATCTGTTAACAATTGCTGTATGTTCACCGTCGCCATCGTCGATGAGCAACTCGTGTTGGTCAATGCAACTCTTTGTGTTGCACTCGCTCACGTGCTGGTGTGAGGACGCGTTCGCGACGGCAATTGCCGCGAGTAAACTCAGAGAAGGCGTCCCCGTACAAATTGGATTCCGCTCGGACTCCTCCTTCCGTCCTACCATCACCCTTGGAGCTTGGAGTCTGAGCCCTTGCGATACTACCATAAATCGTGATGGCTTCCAGGAAACAAGCTCACCCTCAGACGGCCGAGGCCGCACAAGCGCCTGGCGATAACGTCAAGAAGCGCAGAGCCTCCGCCCGTGTCGCTGACTCGAGCTCGAGGAAGAGGAAGCGTGTTTCGGATAAGCCCGATGAAGCTGAGAACTCCCAGGCTGATCAAACGAAGGCCAAGAAACCTAGATGGGGTCGAGTTGTAGGCAGACTCGCCGGCCTCATGGAGTTGCCCATGGATATCTTATTTGAGGTACGCCCCTAACCATCGTTGTTAGTGTGTGCTCCTCGGACCATCCGTCTTTTAGATATTTGGACATCTTATGCCGCTGGATGTCTTGCGTCTCGCACGCACCACAAGGCAATTCAGACAGTTGCTCATGCATCGTTCTTCCGCGTCGATTTGGATAGCCGCCCGCAAGAACGTGCCCGACTTGCCGGACTGTCCCCCTTACATGAGCGAGCCCCAATTCGCAAACCTCGTTTTTGATACACATTGCCATGTTAGATTCGCTCCTTCCTGCTCTTGTAGCAGTGCCCTTGACCACATTCCAGGAATGCTTGTCACCGAACATCCGATCAATTGACTGGCGCATTGGACGGCGCATCTGTTCTAGATGCGCCAAGGAGTGGCAAGTACCATATTGTCTGCCTGCATATTGTTGTTTAGTGTCGCAGCATGGTAGAAGATTACTCGGTTTTTATGGGCGAATCCGTCTACAAAGCAGTTCCTAGTAAATACGGCAGTGAGTGCCAGCAGAGCCTCATCCCTTTGCGCTCACCAATTCTTCCCCAGAACGAGGGCGCGCCTCTTACTATTCCAAAGACCTCCAAGAGTTTCAGTCAAAAAGGGCGTCCTTGACTGACCCCGAGGAGCGCGCCAAGTTCGTTAAGGAACGTCAAGATTTGGTTCTTCAGATGGAAAAGGCAATGGCAATTTCACTTTTGTGAGTTGGCGACTGATGGTAAATTTGACAGCACGGCGCCTTACTCGAGATTTGGGCCGCCAACCAGGCTAAGGATCGTTCGGAGCAACTCGACGACCTTCGACGCGAAAGAAAAGAAGCGTGAGTCAGCCACGTAGCCGTTCGAGCAGCCAGCTAAATAAGCCACGCAGGATTATTGAGAAGTTAACTGAACTGGGCTGGGGAACCGAGATTGAACAGATCCCCTATCGTGATGATTTATCTCACCACAGACTCGTCAAGCAACCGACTCGTTTGACGCCTCGTAGTAGGTTGCATTCCACTTCTGGTATCATCGTTGATCTCATCCGCCCCAGTTTGGGCCAACATCCAGGGCGAGATGGTTAGTTATATGGAGCAGATGAAAACCCAACGCCTCGAGCGCGAACGCAAAGCCCTGGTTATTTCACGCAAGAGAATTGCAGTGTCCATACTTCGCGCACACAAGATTTCGCATCTTCCCTTTACGGATGTCATGCCCGAGCCAGTGGACTTTTGTGCTATTTCACAGGTTTTAGAAATCCTCGAGCTTCCTACAGAGACGCAAGTGACCGAAGCCACATTTGCCCCGATTGTGGAGAAGATGGATGAACTCATCAACGAATGGCGTACTCGAATTCTTGGGTCATTAGTCCAGAAAGTCAAGGATTCACTATATTCTCACGGGTCCCAAGTCAACCGTCTGGGTGAAATCGCTGGATCCACTTTGATGGATAGCGCGGCGAGTTCATCCTCTGCAGACCCCATGGGTAAAGGGAAGGCCAAAGCTACTGAGCCATCCATTCCGGATGACTCCCGGATCGTTCAGGATCTTTCCTTAGCTGCAACTGTCTTCAATTGCAAATGCTGCAATCCTCGCTTTGGTATCTCCTATGGTCTCTACGACACTTATCCCAGCTCTGATATCGATTCGTCAGAAGATGATTTCTTTGATCCTTGGGAGTTCGGCGGTTTTGCCCCCCGCTGCCAGCGTCCGAGGGCCAACCCACTTTTCTTTCCTAAAGTTTTGGGACATCGTTGCCTTACGAAACAGCTTGGATTCAACTGGGATAACTCCAGTGGAGATCCTACCAAACAATACGATCACCCGTTGGGCAATCGTACTCGATGGTCCTGCCATCACCTTCAGGTGGATGAGAAGGCCGGCAAGATGGCTGCAAACGTTATCACCGCATGTGGCTTGGAGTCAGATACAACGACGGCTGTTGAAATGGATCAACTGAGTTATCAGTTGGCCTGTCTCGAATGTCTTGAGTGGTCAGATGAGGCGTGGGATCAAGCTGACGCACAGGTCTTTGGTTGGCGTGCAGCAGTAAGCTCCGATTGATACTTCGTTGTTCCTAGATTGACACTTGGCCAGGTCGCCCACAATTGTCGTTACCACCCTAGCAAAACGAACATCAAATGGAAGTTGATCGACGATGAGCTTACGGACGAGGTCGTTGACGTCGATGAAGAATACAGGACTAATCGAGTCATTATCTCAGCCCTTCTCTTGCATGGTCTAGTGCCTGGTGATGAACACGCTAAGCCTCCCGAAGAAACGGTCTGGCTCTGCGTACACTGCATGGATCTTCCGAGGGAAACAGAATGTATGGAACTTTCAGTGATAAAAGTCCATTTGAGCTCGGCGTACGTTGGCGTTCGTCATTCAGCGTATACGTTTTGACCGTGCATTTTTTAAGGCATTCTATCTCGGAGCCACAAGAAAACCGGGACTATTATAAAGACTACGAGGCTCCCCAGGGTCGCAAAGCACGCGCGCCCCATTTGAAAATCACGCTTACCATGGACAGACCAGACCATATTCCTGCCCCGGGTGAAAGACACCCCTTTGACCCATGGTGTTTTGGGTTCTCGGAGGATGAATACGATGATTCTTACAGTGATGATTATTTTGGTGATTACTACGGTGATGAGTTCTTCTGATCAGAGTAGTGCGCCTTGCAGTTCGCTGTAAATTATGTTCCTGGTATTTTGGTATTGTACCTTGGCCCCGTTATTTTACGAAAATCTTGTTATTGGGTATACGATAGCATGTCTACACATAATGCAAACCGTTTGGCCGAAGTACTGGGACAAGTTCCGGAGTAGGTGGGATGTCTAAATGACCAGCTCCCCTTCTACACTCCCCTTGTCGAGACCTAATTGCGGAAGAACTGCCTCGTAACGATCCCGATCTATATCCCTAAGATACCGGAGAACCTTTGCTCGGTCATGAACAAGTTGGCGCAAGGCTCTCCGATTTGCTACGTCCTTTCGAAACTTGAGCAAATGAGACCACAAACTTCGGATCCGGAATGTCAGTAGTGCTGCTGTTGGTCTTGTGAGTAAATGTCGGGATAGGACGTTGGACTCAAAGTCGTACCTTGCACCTCTGGCCGACCAGTGTCATTCAGTTGTTGGGGAGTCGAGAACGCTGCAATAATGCGTCTGCGATTCTCATAGGCGAGACCTTTTGCATTCGTGTTCCTGAGGTCCGTCAGTCGGGCAAACATGTTGGCCTTTTGCAGCTCTTCTTCCATGGCAGCTTTCGTGCGCTCCACCGTATCCTCGTCGAACGTGGTAATACCTCTCTCGACCGTCAAGGCAGGCAGCACTTCAAATAGCAGCTTCTTCTCCTCTCCTCCTTCTATCCCGAAGTTCAGATGGGACGGAATTTTCACATCTCCTTCAGAAAGATGCAATACCCGAGATTCCGCGTCCTGAGAGTAGACATCCTCCGAAGTCAAGATGGTCTTTTGGAGGTCGCATCCTATCCACTTGTCTTCTTTGTTGTATTCTGAGCCGAGGACGACGTAGAGACGGTTGGCGTCCTTGGCGTGTTTACGATCTACCTTTGCCTGCAGCTTCGAGACCGTCTTCTTTGGAGGTTGGGGTTTGGCACGACAAATGGCGGAGGTGTGAAGTTCTGCCCGGCTCGAGGACGCGACACAGCGCGAAGCTAGACGCGAAATAAGAATTTCAGTCACAAAGGACAACAAGAACGACATACCTTGCGCGATGCACGACCTGAACATGATGGAATGACGCTGCGCAAGGACTGGCAGTCGTGACGGGTAACTGGAAAACTTGTGATCGGAGGTAGGCTATTACCGTGAGAAAGGAAGTAGCCGAGGACGTATAAGAGGCCTCCGCTCCGAATTTCTTTCTTTTTCCCAAGAGAGAATGCCACGCTGCGCGATGTCGACCACTCTACCGTCGATGACAGTGCCAGTGACTTCGCATTGCAAGTCCTGATCTCTCGAGAACATAGACCAGCTTAGGAAGTGTCGTTTCGACGTTTTGCAGGACACGGCATGTCGACATCAACCTGGAACATACTTTTCTGGTTTCTTTCCATGTATGTATTTTTTAGAATGTGATGTTCATGTTTATTGGTCTGTCTATGTGTTCGTGAGTTCAAGCAAACTTGGAATCGGTCCATCTAACATTCGACAAAGATTGATGACGACGCCATCGATCAGATTTCAGACACAGTCCTTGGGGTATTGCCCAATCGTACATTCTAGTAGGACAACGCTTAGGCAAGGTTACATTCCTTCTCCACCTCTGCAAGATGTTTCTCCCACTTCCCATCGTGCAAGGAAGCAATTCTCTTCCACTCTTCATCCCGGTAAACCCTCTTGAACCAAAGAGATCGAGCCGCAAGGATAATGTCTGCATAGGAAAAGGTATCCCCCATCACCCATTTGCCCTCGCTCCTCTCGTACCATTTCTTTGCGGAACCATAAAGGTCCTTCTCAATGATGGCCCAGTGAGCATCGCGCTTAGACCCTTCAGTGGACCATTCGTCCACTTTGTCTCCAAAGGCCGCCTCCCTTGTAGTGACAAAGTATTCTCGACTGCGTTCATTCAGAATCTCTGATGAGCGCAGGAGACTGAACCTGAATGAAGCTCCTCCCAGGGCTCCCAATGCAGATTCAAAGGCGCTGATAAGGCCTTTGGAGCCCTTGGGGAAGATGGGCTTCTCCGGGTATGTCTTGTCGAGGTACTCGGCAATCACCCAGGAATCGGTGACGAGGGCGCCCGTGTTGGGATCGCTGAGAACAGGTACAGTATACTGTTCGCTCCCGTCTGGCCGCTTGCTTGGCGACGCGCCAATTTCTTTGAACTTGGGAGCGATGTCAGGATACTCGATCCAGACAGTCTCGAACGGAAGGTTCTTGTAGCTCAAGACGAATCTGGAACATTCATTGAATGGACACAGTGGCGAGAGAAACGGTGCACTCGCACCTTGGCTTCGCGGGGTTAGGCGTCCAGTTGTTGCCCGGGAGCTTGGAGGGGATGTCATAGAGGACCAGTGGCAACATTGTGGAATGTCTAGCCTGCTTGGTCTTAGTCGCCTTTTATCTAGTGCTCGGCAGACTCACTTCTTCCGACTGAGTAATCCGCTCTTCCTGCTTTATCAGCACGTTCGGTCAGCTGACTTATCGAACGTGTCTTCTCCGTCTTCTTGTTCCCATTTGTTCGATGGCTATTTGACAAATTATCCGCTGGACAATTATTTCATGGCCGTGCATTGGATGGCTCTGCCAGGGGCTACTTCTTGATATGGTACCGTGAGAAAGTTTCTTCCTGTGTCCCTCAGTCAGTGATAGTCACTGGTGTCTGGGTGAAAACCTACTACACTACGATACCATGGGGTCGACAAAGAAACGAACAACAACATCCACATCTAAGATGCGTTCCTCCTCTTCCCAGGACATATCTCTCAAGAAAGTCAAAGGAGAGAACTTTTATCGCAATGCAAAACAAGTCGCCCGAGCAAAGATGCTCACAGGGGGAAAGGCAGTCCGGGACAAGGATGGGAACATCATCAAGGCTGCCGCTTTCCAGAAAGGCGAAAGCGAAACCAAGTCTGGGCGTGTGCAGCCGGATCGACGCTGGTTTGGTGCGTATTCGAGTGCCCGAATGGCTTATGATCAGATTACTAAGAATGGATGGATGAAAATTACCAGGCAATACGAGAGTTATATCTCAAACCGCACTCGATCACTTTAGGACGAGTCTGTCTGCCAAGAAAGATGATCCGTATTCCGTCCTTTTACGCCGTAACAAACTTCCTATGGCGCTTCTAGATGACGCCGCCAACCCAAACATTCGCAAAGTGGGCTCTCACCACGCCTCACCCACACAACTTAATCTCGTTACATATAGCGGTCGCACATCGTGGGGACTGAACCATTCGGTGAAACATTCGGTCCCAAAGCTCAGCGAAAACGACCAAGGCTGGACGTCGGAACATTTGAGGAGCTTAGCAAAGTTGGCACAGCAGCAGCAGAACGGAATGAAGACCCTGCAGAGGGATCGACAGGTATTACAATCATTGTCCACGACTTGTTTTTCTCGTTAACGAAGCTTTAGCGGATCCGCAAAAAGTTCTTACTGGGGACTTCCAACCAGTGCATGCCGATTATATTGAACCAATCTATGCAAAGGGGACATCACGGCGCATATATGGAGAGCTGTACAAAGTGATGGACTCTTCGGACGTCATCTTGCACATTTTAGATGCTCGTGACCCACTTGGAACCATGTGCGAGTCAGTATTGGAGTACTTGAAAAAGGAGAAGGCACACAAGCAGGTTGTCTTGGTTATCAACAAGTGCGATTTGGTGCCCAACTGGGTAACTGTAAGTGTTTCTGTGTGTAGCGTTCGGTCGACGTATGAATCCTCCAATAGGCACGATATATACAACATCTTACCCCAAGATACCCTACAATCGCCTTCCACGCATCACCGAATCACTCTTTCGGAAAGGGTTCTCTCATACAACTCTTACGCCAATTCTCACAGCTTCACTCCGATAAGAAGCAGATTTCCGTAGGTTTTGTGGGATACCCTAACGTTGGTAAAAGCAGCGTAATAAATACCCTCAAAAGCGGCAAGGTTTGTCGCGTCGCACCGGTTCCGGGAGAAACCAAGGTTTGTCCCACCCCTCGATGCCGTGGGTAAATGCCTGGTACATCTTTTCGCTCTAGGTCTGGCAATACATCACATTAACTCGACGAATTTACCTCATCGATTGTCCTGGGATTGTACCCACCTCTGCTCACGATTCGCAAACCTCGACAGTTCTCAAGGGCGTAGTGCGCGTCGAAGCCTTACCCACGCCTTCCGAACATATACCCGCATTAATGGAACGCGTGAAACCGCTCTATCTCTCCCGAACATATGATGTTCCCCTTCCTGATCCAGACGACCCGATACGCGGGTGGGATCCCGAGCAGTTTTTGAACACACTAGCGAAGATGAAGGGCCGGCTTCTCAAAGGTGGAGAACCGGACGTGGACGGCGTCGCTAAAATCATGCTTACCGATTGGGTCCGAGGCCGCATACCATTTTTCGTCCCACCTCCTGAACGACCCGAAGAACTTAACAAGACCGAAGCGAAGTCGAAGGACAAAGGGAAGGCCAAAGCAGCGCCGGAGGAGACAGATGAAAAGGAGGCTGTGAGTGTCAAGCAGAACCTCAACTCGATAATCCAGAAGAACACCTTCCTCGCCGAAGACATCAGACCATTGGAAGACGAATCCAGAGATAACGACGAGACTTTATCGGACAAGGGTTCTCCTGAGGAGGAACAAGAGGTGTCGGAAGATACATCCGACTCTGACGCCGATCCGGGGCTGTCATGGAACGACGTGTTCCAAGAGGAGGGACACCAAAATACTAACAATAATATCCCCAGCGCATCTACGAAGGGTAGGTGTTCTACGGCACGGCATCGTTATCAGTCTCATCTTCTAGTAGGGGATATATCTTCAGATGAAGAGCCGCCGGCCCCTCCCAAGAAAGAGCCTCGAATGAAAACTGGCAAGGTCCTCCAATGCCTAATCCTGCATTTCCGTGACGCTCACATTTGCTATAGAAAAAGGCCGAGAATTTCTACATGAATGCGAACGTGAAGAACAAAAATCGCAGCAAGGCAGTGCTATTCAAGTCATTACCACTCGGCAAGAAAGGCGAGGGTCGGAAGCGTCGTTGATACGCGTCAGGTGGTGCTTACTGTACCGTTTTGGACCTCGTTTGCATCGGACTCCCGTACTCGCACTAAAAATCAAAGCCCATAGCTGTGATATACAAAATATAGCGCGAAATCGTAGGTCGTTGACGACGCAGACTTGCTGATTGTTTCATGGGTATCGTCTGGTAACTGGGACATTTGCGCTTGTAAGTACGGACGATAATCAGTTTCCCACGACGATTCTGCGCCCTATAAGACTGATCTCGGCCGAAATCGCCTCTTTGCCTTCTCAACCATGTCCGTCACCAAAGTTCATGCGCGCCAGGTAGGCCCGACCTGCATATATGCATTGCTGAGTGCTTCCCTGAGGCACTTTCGCTTAGATCTTCGACTCTCGCGGAAACCCCACCGTTGAGGTCGACCTTTACACTGAGAAGGGTGACTATATGCGCTCAATACAGGCCGAACCCGATTTACGGATTTGACAGGTCGTTTCCGTGCTGCTGTGCCCTCCGGTGCATCCACTGGCATCCACGAGGCCCTTGAGCTTCGTGATGGTGACAAATCCAACTACGTCGGAAAGGGTGAGCTAAGCTCATTCCACATTCTCACACGAGTCCATCAACCCTACTACGAACAGGCGTTAGCAAGGCTGTTGCAAACGTCAACACCGTCCTTGGCCCCGAGTTGGTCAAGTCTGGCCTCAAGGTTACCCAGCAAAAGGAGATCGATGATTTTCTGATCAAACTTGACGGTTCCCCCAACAAGGGCAAGTACGGTGCCAACGCTATCCTCGGCATCTCCATCGCTGTCGTCGAGGCTGGTGCTGCTGAGAAGAGCGTTCCGGTGTACCAACACTTGGCTGAACTCGCTGGTGTCAAGCCCCCCTATGTGCTTCCCTGCCCGGCTTTCAATGTCATCAACGGCGGTTCGCATGCTGGCAACAAGCTCGCGTTCCAGGAGTTCATGCTTCTTCCAACTGGTGCCTCGACTTTCACTGAGGCCATGAAGATTGGTACCGAAACCTACCACACCTTGAAGAAGGTGATCAGTGCCAAATACGGCATCGATGGTCAGTACCGTGCGATAATTGCACTATCTTTGCTGACCTTTCCTGTCT
Source organism: Xanthoconium purpureum (assembly GCA_038090075.1). Classification (NCBI taxonomy): domain Eukaryota; kingdom Fungi; phylum Basidiomycota; class Agaricomycetes; order Boletales; family Boletaceae; genus Xanthoconium; species Xanthoconium purpureum. Next base: position 26,456 of record JBBPMA010000022.1, read on the forward strand.
TCGTTAGCTGTTAACGTTGGTGACGAAGGAGGCTTTGCCCCTAACGTGGGCGGTGCTGAGGAATCACTCGAACTTCTAAGCGAGGCCATCAAGAAGGCAGGCTATGAGGGCAAGATCAAGATTGCTCTCGACGTCGCCTCATCCGAGTTCTACAAGGACGGCAAATACGATCTCGACTTTAAGAATCCCAACTCTGACCCCCAGAAGTGGATATCCGGGACTGAACTCGCCGACCTGTACCTCGGCTATGTTGACAAGTACCCCATTGCCTCTATCGAAGATCCTTTTGACCAAGACGACTGGGAGGCATGGTCTTACTTTACGAAGCAGAGCAAACTTCAGATCGTTGGTGATGACTTGACCGTGACCAACCCTATCCGCATCAAGACTGCGATTGAGAAGAAGGCTTGCAATGGTTTGCTTCTCAAGGTTGGTAGTGCAGTGGTTCGGACCCCTTGAACATTGCTGATGGTTTGCTCCATTAGATCAACCAGATTGGTACCATTTCCGAGTCCATCCAAGCGTACGTTTTATCTTCCTCGTTGCATCCTATACAATGTTGTTCATCGCACTGTCAGTGCACAACTTGCCCAGTCAGACGGATGGGGTGTCATGGTCTCTCACCGCAGCGGTGAAACTGAGAATACCATCATTGCTGACCTCGTTGTTGCCCTCGGTACTGGTCAGATCAAGACTGGTGCACCGGCGCGAAGCGAGCGTGTCGCCAAATACAACGCATTGCTGCGCATCGAGTAAGAGCTACACCCACCTGTTGACGTTATCCTCACATGCCTCTCAGGGATGAACTTCAGGGAACGGGTGTGACTTACGCCGGAGACAAGGGGTTGTCTGCTGGCCCTGAAGCTCCCGCCCTCCTTAAAAAGTGAGACATGAACCACCATAATGCAGGTAGTTCCTCCGAAGCTTTGAGCGACGATGTTGTACGATCCACTAGACATGTATGCTATGCTTGTTATGCGCTGACAAATTACTCTTGAAGTGAATACAAACGTGGGTGTTTCAGAACTTTGTCGAACGTGCGAGATAAGATAACGGACACGATCACGTGTCATTGCCTGTTACGCGCTGTGTCCGCGTCATGCTCAATGTCTGATGCGGCACTGTAACGTCAAGGTACAGTGCTCTTGTCCTGTGTATGACTCAAAATGATGAGCAACGCCGCCGCCGCCAACTTGTTTTATCCGCATATATGTAAGCCATTCTCTTTCCCCTTGGCAATGCCTTTGGCATAATGGCACCAGGTGATTTAACCCGCTCGGCTCGCGCAGCCTGGACCCGGTTCCCGCGCCATAGCAAAAAGGTCTCGTCGCGCCACACCGAGTAACCTATATAAATGCGACACGTCGTTCCCTCTCTCTCTCATGCCTACCACATCATCCACCAAGTCCACCTCGTCTTCTCATGACACGCCGAGCGCCCGCCTGAACGAAGGCACTGTTGCCAAGGAAGTGCGTGCTCGCGAGCACGCACGTCACCGCACCAAGGAGCGACGGGAGCATGCGCTGGCCAAGGAGCGCAAGGAGAAGGCTGTTGCCGTACGGGTGTTGGGACTCAAGGTGACCCACGCCCACGGGACGAAGCTCGTTCGGAAGCTCAGCATGGAGAGCTGGGACGGGGAGGAGCCCGGCGAGAAGAAGGAGCGTTCGGCTCCGGATGCAGTGTCCGGAGCGCCCGCGCAAGGGCCCGAGTCTGGGACGGGGGCTGACGTGGCGCCGTCGGGAGAGAGCTCGAGCTTGTTCGCCGAGCTGACGCTGGGCGATTTCATCTCGAACCCGCGCCGACCCAAGGCGAAACGTGAGTGTTTGAATGGGTGTTGTCATGGCTCTGGTCGCTGATCGTTTCTAACGTTGCTGCAGAGCTCGACTTTGAAGTGATCCCTCCGATCCGCGCCGTCATCGCGCTGGACGACGCCGAGGCTGACGAACCATGGGAGTACGTCACTCGTGCTAGTCTCAACGACGGCTCTGCCTGGAAGGGCAAGTCCTATGCGCAAGCCGTCGCCAGCGCGATGTAGGCCCTGCATAGCCTCGTCGGACCTTTTGATTATCATAGTTATGGACATCCATTATCAACCTCGCTACGACGTAACGACGACTCTCCCTTCACATTATAGATACGCTCGTTATAAACAGATAATAGTGCCGGGGTTTCCCTTGGTCTTCTCTAATTCATCCAGCCTATTCTAGCGTTTCGACAAGTTGGCTTAGCGTTGATCTAGATTGCGCTGTTTTTCATTGGTTCGAGTTCTGTGGAGTCGTGGATCTGAGCCTTCCGAAAACGACCGAGTGAGACGTGGAGCAGTTGGAACAATCAAGAAGCAGCGGAGCTCCGATGCCTATATGTTATCTTTGTGGTTTCAGATCAGCGTAAGGAGTTTGCCGAGAAGTCTGGCAAGGACTAGTTGAAAATTCTGAAGAATTAGATTTTATTCACCAATTCGAGAGGGCCGCTGCGTATGGAAACAGGCACGAATTTTAAATATTCAAAGTGAGAGGCATAAGCAAGCGAGATGAGACCTCATTCACGAGAACCCCGTACGGATCGCGGGCATAAAGATCGGAAGGGGATGTGCCTGTGGAGCTTGTCAGTCATTACCCTCGAAACATCGGCGGGACAAGAGTACCTCAGTGTTGAAGACATATTCTGAAGAATGAAGGCGTCAGGCACGGGATAAGGCGACGTAACCGAGGTACGCACCGTTCAACGGAAGGACGCTCGCGTCCGAGAACAGCAGGTACAGGTACTTGAGTGTCTCACTCTACCAATAATGGACTTAGCGTGCGTACTAGTCGGAGGAACCAGGGGTCATACCATCAGGAACGTCTCCATCTTGTCCTCTTGTTCAGCAGGTACTTGATCGACATTTTTGACACTAGCGAATCCACCAGTGGCGACGCGGCAGTGTTTTTCGATCGCTTGGAAGATGGCCCATCCTTGATCACGATACAAGGTATCGCCTGTTAGGCGAAAGGCCAGGAAGAGAGACTCGACTGTTTCCGGACTGGATGAAGCACTGGTCAGCATTTGTTACTTTCCGACAAGAGTGAGGAACACACCGCAGAATGTATCTTGCATCCAACGACGGTATCCTTCCTGGTCTGTCGACATTTTGAGGGTAGAGATAAGCTTCGACAGGCAGCATCAAACAGGCTTCTCCTTACTGGGATCCTTTGATATACCAGTCTGTCCGACCGGCCCAATCCACCACATCATCTCCCGGAGTCCGAAAATACACGATCTCTGCAGATAGTCCACTACGAAAACCCGGCGGTTAAGGAGACATGTATTATCTACGGGCAAAAGCGGGAGGAATGGCGTACGTCTGGGTATCATGGGTTGCCATGCATGTCTTGACAAGTTCCGCGCCCGTAAGCCAATCGCGCTTAGCATGCTCTGAAAGCTCGTGTGGCAATGGAGGTATAGAGACACGATCCGTAAGCGCTCCGGCAGTGGTTGCGCCCAACATGAGGGAGCCACCCAAGAAACACACAAGATGGTCTTGCTTGGGATCCATTCGCCAATTCCTATCCAACCATTGTTGATGAGGGGGATTAGAATGCGCTAATTGTCCACGAACTGTTCGTCCTGACGACCGGCTTGCGGGGTAAGTTCGGCAGTATACAGCAGCTTGCCGGAAATACTCTTTTGTAGGAGGTGGTCATGGATACCCGTCATCGCATGGTCGTAGAGCTATCAATCGGGTGAGCACGCTGTGCAGTCCGCCAGTTAGCCGAGCATTCAGGGACTCACTTCGCGGTATACTCCTTCAGTTTGATTCTGGAAACGGGTTCTTCACGAAGGTCCCTGAGGATTAATTTCCGAGACTCACAGTCTGAAGATACTGTTTTCTGCAGGAAAAAGATCAGCGATTTTGATGAATGCAAGGCTGTCCGGAAGGCTGACAGTAGGTATTCGTAGTACGAATCTCCGCGAGAACCAAGGCGTATGGATGCCATTCGGTAACGACCACTCTCCGGGCTGGCGATGGGGGGCAGAGATCAGGATGGCGTTTGCAAGGTCAACTATGACACATACTCGACAAAGATGGGTACAAGGCCATGTCGGAGTCGCGCTGCTCTGAGGACAGCCATAACCTGTCGTAATTCATACAATGGAACGAATTGCAATAACCAGAGACGTACCTCCTCGACTTTTTCCCAGTAAATGTCCTCTCCAGCGAGGTGGGAGAGGTAGCGGAATTCGAGTTGCAAGGTCGCAGCTTCCGCAGTGCTGACTAGACCATTGTTATCGCGATCGGGCACGCCCTCCTGGCGTTGCAGGTTAACAGAGGAAAGCGGGAGACCAGTGGGCGTCTCGAACACGGGGAGCATACGGTTCCCTAGATCCTGTGCTTTCTCGAGAAAGATGGGATCCCCCTCAGAGAGATGGTATGCAGCCAACAGCCCGCCCAATACGCGTATCGTGGTCTACAATATTCATGCGCTATGCATTACTTCGGTTGCCATCACACGTACCTCGAATGTGCTAAAGGCCGCATCACGCTCAAAGGACAGATGATTTTGGACCCATTTTCTGGCCCTCTCATACTCGTCGTGTAATCCCATGATCAGCATCGTGTCAATGGAGTCCACGACGGTGTACCCAATGCCACCAGCTTTTGTGAGGTTGGAGCCTTTCCGAGACAGTGGATGGTACTCGTCATCACCCATAGCATCTCGCTCTGAAGAGGTCAGTTTTGGAAATGCATCGAAGAGTCACACCTACCGTACGCCAACCAAGCATGCTGTATATGGAGGTGAAGAGGAGACGGGTGCGCCGAGATGCACACATACCTTGAATGCTTCTACCACCGCATCACGTCTCGGCACGTCCGCCGTGAATTTTGGGGTGACCCCGGGCCTGACGCCAGGCAGGGGGGTCTGAGTGGTATGATTTCCTGCAAGTTTGCTCAACGGAAGCTGAGCCAAATGTCAGACACAGAGTACATCACAGTTGCGCAATGTCACATGCCTGAAATAGGACATATAATGATGCAAGGACGATGAGGCCGTAAAATAATTTGAAAGTTGGAATACTTCCGGGGGCCTGATTGGAGTTTGTGATTCAGAAGAGACGGGCATCTGGTAGGGCCCACCTTTGCGGTATCTCTGGAATCCGTCGGCGGAGACGTCGAGGACAACTTCCTGTGCCGCATTTGTGAATTGTCCATGTCGAACCAGTGGACGGGCTGTGAAACTGCTGCTAATACTTCCTTGTCCAGAAAAGGAAACTTCGGGTATCATGGCAAGTATTCCTGTTTAGAACATTCTCGACGACACTGCGGATGAGAAGTATTGCCATTGGATCTCTTTACGACCGGGGTTTTTGTGAAGTGTAAACCAGCTGACCCGGGACTATTAGTTGGTTCTGAACTAAATCGTACTCGGGGAGTCATTACAATCTCAAGAGCCGAAAGTTACCGCCCGGGATCCCGCCGACCGTCGGCATGTTCCAGAATGCCGACAAGTCACCAGGACAGCGGTGACAGTAGGTAGTCCTCCACCTCAAGTCTTATCGCTCACGTCAGATCGCCGTATCTCGTACGTAGTCCAACACACTGATTTATTCTCAATCTCATCGCGAACCATCCCCCAGTCCAACCATGGCCATCGAATTGACCCCTTTGCCTTTGCCAGCCTCCGCGGATCCTTCTTACTTTGTCGACTTTGGTCGCGAGGTCAAGGGCGTCGACCCTGGTCAGCTCACACCAGCTCAGTTCACTGAGATCTCCGATGCACTCTACAAGGTTAGCTTTCCATCATCTCGCTCGCAGCGCCACGTTTCGACTACGCACCATCAGCATGGTGCCCTCTTGTTTCGCAACGTTACGCTCACGCCTGAACAACAATATGCACTCACCAAGGTAATCTTTCCTCCTTATATGGGTTTCTCGCTCACCACTGGCACATTTCAGGCTTTCGATCCGCAGTCTGAGAGCTATGGGCATGGGAACAATAAGACTCAATCCACCAAAAAGTCCATTCTGCATCCAGACCTCAAGACCATCCCCCGCGTCCCCCAAGTTCAGCTCATCGGCAACGGCACCGTGACTGATCACGAGGGTCTCGCTACGGCTGCCCTCAAACACCCCTCCCACACGACCTTCCACAAAACCCGCGTCTCCGAGGAGGATGAAGCCAAGGGCTATACCCGTTTCTACAGATGGCATATCGATGCTGCATTATACGACTACAATCCACCTCGCGTGACCACGCTTTATGGGATAACCGTACCCAAAGGCGACCGCCAGACCGTCAGGTATGACGATGGAACCGGAGATGAGCTACCAGTTCCCCTCGGGACCACTGCGTTCGTCTCGGGCAAGACCATGTTCGAGATCCTGCCGCGAGAACTCAAGAGTCTGGCAGTGAGAGCCTCGGTGCGCTATGCGCCACACCCTTACGTCTGGATGGCACCCGCTCGTGCCATGCCAACCGGCCTGGGCATCGAGAACGAAGGTCTCGAGCTCCCCGTGGCAGAGCTCCCCGATTGGGAAGAGTCAAAGGTCAAAACGTTCCCTGTAGTAAGTCAATCTACAATCAGAAAAAAGAGGGTGATCAGCTGAGAAACAAATCGTAGCTCTGGAAAAATCCGGTGACAGGGGACCTCCACTTCCAAGTTCACCCCTGCGGCGCTCAGGAACTCATAGTCGAGCCCCTCCCAGCAGGCGCAAATCGCGAGGGCGCCCTGTACCCAGATGGCGCGCATCTCAAAGATCTCGCAGAGGTCCGTGCGTTGTTGTACAAGATGCAGCGACCAGCCATTGCGCCACAGGTAAGCGGGGGAAATTCATATGTCCGATAATAACGCGTCTCTCATGTCGTTCCACGTCACCAAAAAAGCTCGTGTACCCACACGATTGGCAAGAGAAGGACCTCGTCCTGTTCTATAACCGAGGACTCTTGCACACCGTCGTCGGGGCGTTCAAGCCTGACCAAATCCGCGCTTTCCATCAATGCAACCTCGCTGCGTCCGATGTCCCCGCAGGACCGGCCGAAGATGACGTCCGCAAGTGGGCCTAGATCAGATCGAGTCCCCACTCCTTCCGGGCCATCAGGACACGTGTTGACGCAGTTCTTGATAGAAGCCCCCATGGACAATTCGCATGAAATATTTGTGGATATTTGTAGGCTATGACATGTTGATGGGGGGTAATGATGAACGTGCTGCCTTTTCTAGTCACACGCACAGATCATGAATTTGCATTTCGGTGGTGTCCCCGGTAGTCGACGTCAATTTCCAGTCACTGAGTCCCCCATCTGAATATCCACAACGATTTCCGATTCATGGCACCAGTGGAACATGCGCCGTTAGACGTCTGACGGTCACTTTTGATTCGAATGGAAGCCAGTTCGAATTTCATTTCTCCTGCCAGCTTCGAACTTGTTCCCCGTGTTCGAGATCGCGTACCAGACTCGCGAAGAGCAGCCTTATTTCCGAGCGATAATGTCCAGAATCAGCTGTATTACAACATTCCAGGTATCGCAGACCGTATCCGATCAAGAAAGGGTGGGAGACCAACGCCCATCATTAGAATGAAGACTAAGTACGTGAAGAAAGCTGGGAAACTCGATATCAGAGAGGATCGCCAGAAAGAAAAGAAAAAACGTGGAGAGATTACTATGCACATTAAAACGGAAAGCAGGGCTGAGAGGCAGGGAAAAGACTAGCCAAACAACAGACGCAAGGAGCCATCCATCAGAAAGATATGCGCAATTAGTTGGAGCGACGATGCGAGACAAGCGGACACAGATATGTCACACGGAACAGCGGGAAAGAAGAGGAATTCGACAACATTGAAGATGATCCACATATTCAAAAAATAGTTAATTATCTATCCCGGGTTAGGCTGAAAGGACACCGCAACCCCAGCCACGTCACTGAACAGACACGGCAGAGGGGGGAGGTGACGGCGCTGCAGATGGTATATCAGTCGGGCGCTCACCGACCTCTTCTGTTGGGGAAACACCAGGTTCTGGACTAGATGCCGAGATTTCCGATTTGGTTCGAGCATCCCTTTCTTGCTCGTCACGAGCACTGCTAGCGACATTCTCGCTCACGACGTCGCCGTTCATTTGATCAGCCTGCCCGGCTTCTCGGGCGGGATATGCCGAGTCTCGGAACGACTGTTTACCAAGATCACGAGAGAAGCTGTAGAGGGAACGGATATCGTGACCGCCTCGTGCTTCGATATCCGTATCAGTTTCAGGTTCACCGTCGCTTTCATCGATGGCAGTACGGAGGGAGGAGACGGCAATGTTGGTGTTGTGCATGAACCCGGCAACACCCGGAGTGTGGTATGATGGTGTGAGAGAAGGAAGCGGGGGCATCGAGTACGTCCGGGGTAGAGGGGGAGGGAGGCCACGACCCGAAACCCGCGATGCGGCTAAACGGGCCGCCGGGATAGGTGGCGTCGATGCGGCAGATTTCGTTTTCCGGAGAGGCCGGGTGCCGCGACGTGTGCTGCTACTCTTGGATGAGGCGCGTTGTGGAGCCGACGGGTTTTCTTCGACTGTGTGCTCCTCTCCAGCAGGACCTGTGGTCGAGTCAACGGATGTCTGTGAAGAACTGTCACCCTTGTGTACGCGCAAGTGCTGGAGGAGGTTATCATTGCGGTTAAAACATTTATCACACGAAGGATGAGGACACTTGAAGGCTGATCAGGAACGATTAGCACTTGCCTTTGCTGAAGATGGGCGTGATGGTGCGATCGAACTTACGTTTCTCGTGTGTGTGGATGGATCTGATGTGCCTCTTTAAATGTTCACCACGACTGAAGCACTTGCCACAGTCTTGCACTTTGCAAACGTAGACTCTTCCCTTTTTTCCCTCCCCGTTTTCACCTTCTGCTGCAGGATCGTCTGCGGTTGGTACGCGTCGCCCCCGACTCTTCTTTGTCAGGTTCGGAACTGGTACGGGAGGGGCGGTGCGTATGCGAGGACCACGGCGCTCGGCTGTGAAGGAGCCGGATGAGGCATCCAAGAACGTGTATTCTCCGGTAGGAGGGGATATGCAAGGGATGACTGGTGAAACCTCCGCCATTGGAGGTTGTTCTGCTTCATCTACGAGTGTCATGGAGGACGAAGAGGGCATCAAAGGGACGGGCTCCGTCCTCGGAATCTTGGCCGGCTGATATATTGAATCCTGGTCGGCCTCTTCGTCGGTCTCTTCGTCGACCGCTCGCGCGTCAAAGGTTCGTTTAAGGGTTGCCGAACCCTTGGGCTGTGGATGTGATCGTTGTTCATCGTCCGAGTCGTCTTCCCTGCCGTATTTTCCCCAGCGAACGGTGGGACGGCCAGTCGTCTGTGATCGCGTAATTCTTCTTGCGCTAGAAGCGGAGTCAGGAGTTGAGACGGGATGTTCGACCTGAAGAGAGGGGTAAGCCGGTGACCGGAGGGTTCGGCGTTATCCTGGTCAGGGACTAGCTGGATAAAGGGCAAAAGTTTGCCGACCATTTTCTGCGGTGTGCCGAGGTCAACGAGCGTTGTGTCCTGGACGAGGGTGCTCTCCAGGACTGTGTTTGTTGTTTTTTCCGTTTCCTGAGTATCTTGCATTGTTTTCACGCTGCCTGATGAGAAAATGAGAAGAGACCTGTTTCTGGGGCGGCGAAAGCGGACCTGGCGGTGAAAGCTGGACGAGGGGGGGACGAGGACGAGTTTTTTGGTGGTAAAGGAGAGACTGGGAGCGATGTGTTGATTGTCGGAGCCCCTGTCCAAAGCGGGCGGACAGGGAAAAAAACAAGATCAAAAGAGCACGTGTCCACCGGTCCACGGCGGAGTCCGTATTGCATTAGTCAGCGGGTCCACGGACCACGGTGCCGGGCCGGCAGCATTTTGCCCGCCTCCAGGATAGGTTCTCTCTGTTGGGGTGACTTTTCTTTCCTTCGGGCCGTATACCCCATTCTTGTATTGTACCGCTCTCCTCCCCTGCGTCGCCATCCGCGCCACTACATTTCTCGACTCCGCTCTCCACCGTGCGCAACATGAGGCCTCTGTGCAACCGCTATTCGGATCCGTTGTTACTCGGCTCGTCCTTGCGCCACACTCGCACTCAAATACAGAACTCAGTCTGCCTCAGTCAGTGGGCAGAAACATAATGCTTACCACTCACCAAACCAAATACCTGTGTACTCCGCAGATCCGCGGTAGCATATGTCTATATTCTCATGCTCGGTCAATTATTAAATCCGGTGGAGCACTCTGCTTGACATTCCCGCAGGGACCACCACATGCAATTATGCATTCGCCGTCCCTCTTGCCTCTTACGATCCCTCCACTTTCCCTGGACACCACGATAAGGCTATCTTGGGATACCCAAGAGGACTAGACTCGAAAATGCCCGCCAAGGCTTTCATGTATGATCAGTTATGCCACATCCCTGGTACCTTTCAAGCTGAATGACACCTTTCAATCAACTTTTCCGACGGCGTGTTCCGGTACCTTGGCAGCCTGAGCCCGATCTCTCTTCCTTATCGCTGTATAGCCGATGGCGTATCCAGCATTCAGCCAATCCACGATGTCCCCGCGTGCCCCAATTGACCGTTGTGTGAAACTCCAACGATGGGTCTAGTCTGCATTATTGCAAAGTTCAGAGAGTTTAATTAGGACTCAATACGCGAGACAGCTTCGCTGAGCTCATCGACAAGGTTTGGTTGCTTTCGGTGATTGGATTACTCCACACCGCCCGGCAATCTGCTTTCAGGGTGGTCGTCGCGAGCGCTGAAACGTGCACGGAGTTGCCTATACTTATTCTTCCTTTGGCCAGGGATGGGATCCTCACACCTTCGATCAGTCACGCCTCGAGGTGGAGCCATGCTTGCCACATGCATGCGTTAGTGCCGAATTTGCATTCATTCTCGTCCTGATGTGAAGCCGACTGATCCCAAAACATACAGCACCCACAGAATCCTGCCATTTATGCCAGCATCGGCGCTACACATGGCTTCTGCTGTCTCGCCATTGATCAATGAAACCATGTCCGTAAATGGGATTTCACAGCGCACAGGACGTGGAGCTTGAGCGGTCTGACTCATATGAAACTAGCATGAAACGCCATCCATTTGGGCAGAAGGCGTGGCACAACTGGAAAGAGTGGCTCGGCGAGAGCCTGATGAAATAAACTACTCCGCAGAGATCCGTACGTGGTGGTGTGAATTGCCTGATCTGTTGCATTCCATTCATTCATTGTTCTCCATGGCGTGCAGCTGATGGGGGTTCTGCTTCCGGTGGTCACTTACGTCCACTGACTCGCTCCCGCGTTCGACGGCCGGAAAACAATTGATTACGAGACCGTGGATATTGATAGCACGGGGAATCACAAGGAACGCCTGTCAAAGTGTGAGGCACGAATGACTGGATGGACCCGCGTAAACACTAAATAGAAGGTTCAGCGGACATATGAGATGATCGGAAATTTTTGAAGAAGACCCTCTGGTTGCCCACCGAGGGACATGCACATGAATTAACTGTCATCGATAACTGATGGGCGGCGCGATACGACGACTGACTCAATGTATCGCATGTCTAGGCGATTCTAGGCAGGGGTGGCCGGGGGAGATATCGAAGCCGACGGATGATATTGGGGAGGGATCACGAAGAAGGCCACGGCATTACAAGGAGAGAATGGTTTCCAAGCTGAGAAATGAGGCGCGTGTTGGAAAGCTTTACGTCGCGCTGTCGTAGTAGCTACGGAGCGATTAGAATGGACGGCTCGTGGTGGTACATATTTGCAATCAATGTAAGCGAACAGTGTGCATGAGCCGCAGGATGAGACGGAGTGGAGGAAGGTGCGTGAGATTTGCAGAGGTGGTGGATGTATATGGAACGGATACATAATGAGGATGATAACGTTGACGTGCTGACTATCAAGATTAGTTCAAGGATCGGAGATGGAAGGTTTGAAACTTTAGATTTACCGATGGGGGATCCCATCTCGAACTGATTCAGGTTGTCTGAGGGAGATGGGCTGGTGCGATGATCACCGAGCACGGTGATGGGAGTTGTGGCAGTACTTTTGGCACTCAGAACCTCGACAGCACCTCACGCAGAGGATAACCCTTATGGTAAAGATACGCCGAAAGATTGTATCCTTAACAAGGACACACAGGTAAGTGAAATATCCTCCAGTATGTACATTAAAATCTCGTCGCTCGGCGGTGCCCCAGTCCTGTACACTCACCCCCCGCACCGCTACTCACTGCTCTCTTTTTGACAGCATCCCCCGCCCCCATTTAACGACCCTTGACGACCCCATCCACTCGTGACTCGATCGCGTCGAGTACATTGTCCTCTGCGCCGCCTCCCCGTTTTGCCCCGTTGGCTCGTGAATTCCAATTACCCCACAGCCACTTTCGATCTGTCCCCCGTACCTGCCTGGTGCGCGTCGGTTCTTGTTCTTGGGTATGACCGACAATTTCCAACATTATCAATTACATATTTCCATAGAACGCTCCGGCCGTTCCTCAGCCATCTTGCCATACTAAATAATCTACGGTCGCTCCCCTGCCTTAAAATGCAGACGGACTCCAACTCCTACTTTGCTTATTTCGCACCCTCTCTCCACCCTCTGCCTCCATCCGAAAGTCGACCATCGTTCCATGCAATCGCTAGAATGACGGGCTCGCCGTACCCCGCCACTACGCAGTCGCACTCCAATCCACTCCCAACATTTAATCACGCGCATTTTTCCCCACCCGCTCACACCGCTCACACCGCTCCTTCCTATCGTGCTCAATCCCACCACTCTCCCCTCCATCAAACAACCCTGGGCTACAGCCCTTATCCATCGGACGTCTCTGCCGCGTCCGCAGAATCCCCACTCTCCTCTTCGTCCGCCAACGAGAGCCCCCTTCCCGAACCCCCCATCGATAACATGGATAACGACATGGCAACTCATGTCGCAACGGGAAACGACGACTACTACCCCTACACGTCTGAAGACGTTTCAGTCGCCTATCCTTACGGCCACGTCGACTCGCGCCCCTTTCCCCTTCCCGCGTACGCCGTGGAGAACCCAGAATTCTACAAGCAGCCAGTCTCGGCCCCGCTTCCGTTGAATCTCTCAGTCACTATGGATTACTCTTGGTCACCAGAGGCGAAGAAATTCCAGCCGCTATATCCGCCGATACAGCAAATTCAGCGGCAAGGGCATAGCTCCGCAAAGTATTCTACCCAGCCGCCTATCACGCCGCCCGCACCGTCAGTCACAAGGGTCACCTGTGATAGCGCGCAGCCTTTTGAGCGGGAAATCGACGAGCCCGATCTCGTTTATCCACCCATTCCCTCCCGGCATTATGCCAATGCACCCACGCAATTGACGCAGCAGTTCTCGCCTGGGTATTCGCTTAGGCAAGGCGTTAGCGTGAAACAGGAAAACGATATCCCCTTTCCTGAGTTGTACAAGTCGGCTGACGTTGCCGGCCCTAGTAATGGCTTTGGGACTTTCCGCACCCTCTTGGAGTCAGGTTCGCATGTTTTCATTTCTGCGGAATCCCAGGACACTGACCACTGATTCTCACAGCTCCCACCGATTCATCTGCGGCGCTTGATCTGGCCCTGCAGTATGCCCAATCTCCGGTCAATCAGACTTCGATGAATGTGCCAGTCCTCTCCGCCCCTGTTCCGCGACATTCAGCATATTTTGGAAGTTCGCTTGTCAATAATTGCGAGGGCACGTGCCAGGAACAGGAACAGCAGCAGGAGCGGCATGCGCTGAGGGTACGGACCCAGGGTCTGCAAGAACAACGCACCGTTCGGCCAGACGAGATATCCCCCGTCATGGGGTTTGCGGAGCTGCCAGACGGAGGCGACGAAGACGCTGAAGGAGAACCTGACGTTGATCCCTTGACTCTTCACGATGGCACATCAAGTGGACATAGTACGGTGGGAGTTTACGACTACACGGGAAATTTCGTTGGAGGGTCGCTTTCAGGGACGAGCAGTGGTGAGGATACGGAGGGGCTAGAAGAACTGAATGGCTGTGAGCTCGACCATGATTACGGGCCAGAGGAGGAAGACGACGTTGGAGACGGCGACTTTGTGCCACGCAGCCGGACTACGTCAAAGAACGCGCGGAGCTTACGTCCTCGAACCATAGCCGGTAGAAACCCGGCTCGGTATCATCCTTATGGTGCTGATGTCTCACCCTCTGCCGTCAAGGGTTCCCCCAGGTCGCCACTCATATCTGCCTCTGACATGTCACCCGCTTCATCAGCTGCACAAACGGGGAAGATGCGGAAGAACGCGAGGACCCTGCCTATTCCAGTTCCCGTCCCCAATCTCACGAAAAAGTCAAGGGGCCGCAGAGTCCCGACTGTGAGCAGCACGAGCGCTGGGCGTGGCCAAAGAGATGCGGCGCTGAGCGCCCGCATGTATCTCTGTGACGTCAGCGGATGTGGGAAATGCTTTGCCAGGGGAGAGCACCTCAAGAGGCATATCAGAAGCATCCACACCTACGAGAAACGTGCGTCGTATTATACACATCCCCACGTCACAAATCGCTAACTGGTTCCTCGACAGCGCATAAATGCCCATATCCTGGGTGCGGTAAGGAATTCAGCCGACATGATAACCTGGGCCAACACATGAAGGTTCATAAAGACCTGTCCAAGGTTATGGAGCGCATGAGGGCCGGAGAAGCAAACTGAGATCCCAGGGACACGCAGCCAAGGTTTGTGTTTGGGTGACAGTCCGAGGTCACACTGGACACTCACTTGCGATATGATGGCAGTCGGACTTTGGACAACTGTGGACAATACGCTTTCCTTTTCGTCACTCGTCACTTCTTCTTATTCATCTTATTTCCCAACATGTGGTGTTCATTCATCCTGGTTATTATTCCTCCCATTCCCCCGTTCGGACATTCTTCCATGCTCCGCGTTGTCATCGAGCTAGTCGGCATTCTGACTCCGCCACCGCTCCAGGGCTTCCTGTGCACTTTCGCGATATACCCACAAGCCATGCCGTTCTCGCTTCGACAGTCCTCGGTATATGTTCGTCTGGATTTTTCCATGTCACCATGCTTCCGTCAACTCCTCGGTCTCGGTCTCGCCGGCGCCACTACGCCCATCATGGCAACTTCCCCACGCGTATCCTCTTTTGCTCAGTATCGCATTTGGGGCCCCCTTCAACATGCTCGCGTTGGTTCTTCATGAACTTCTCAGTCCTCCGTTTCTTTTTCACGTTGACGTCCTCCTCTCACTTAACGGGTTCCAGCTGTAGATGATTCACGACATTCCACGCCCTTCACGACCTTTTCCTTCCCTGTATTTTATCGCCGTTCATGAGGACGGTAGGGGTTGTATCATTATTCTGCATCACCACATTCGGACATTCCCCGGCTCGTCATGTTGTTATTGTACCAATCGGTTGGAGTATGTAGCAATACATTATGGTTGTAAAGTATGGTACGGTATCTTGGATTTTATGGTTGTATGTAGAGGATCCTCCTTGGGTCATCCTTCTTCACTCTTTGGGACGGTTGCATATTGGGTGAGCAGAAAAACAAATATGTCATGACCGAAACTGCTTGTTCTGACAATTCATGTGATATTTCGTGGGCGGCCTAGAACGAGCTGATCTCGGGGATGAACGGACTGTTTACGTCCGATCAGTGGTGCGCTCGCAACTCAATTCAAGAGATCCGGTGAGTTGAGACTCAGCGAGCGCTTTGCCAGATACAATGTCTCGGCGGAATTCAACATATCAGCACAGGTAGGTACTGTATTACGCGCAGTTACGTGTGGAGCTGGAGGAACAAATGCATACTAAGCAGCGATCATGTGGCTACTTTATAGGGAATGAATAATGAGTCATATGTGGCTCCCAAGATGATCGGTGAGAAAAAAGGAACGTACAAGACAAGGGACAAAAAAGAGGGAACGCGATCGGGGTTATGCCAGGTATGATAATAGATAGCGAAGGAAAGAGGATCGTGATAATCAACCGACGAGCGTGGGGATATTGTTGGCGGGTGGGCCAGGACATGATGGCGGGCCACAGCGGCCGTTATGCATCATCCGTCATGATTGCAAAGAATTCCTGTTCATTGATCTCTCCATCTTGGTCGAGGTCAAATTCGTCTATCATCGCTTGCCTAAGGAAAATGGAAGACCAGAGATGAGCAAATATGGAACGAAAATAGGTGAAATAATCGCGTTTTTGGGAAATAGCGGTGAACAAAAATCGGCACGGCAAACACAAGACGGTCCCACAGCACCGCGTACGAAAACGGGGTATTGGGCTCGAGTGCTGCGCTGTGCAGGGTGGTGTACCCTAAAAAAAGAGTGGGGGAGGTTCGGGCGACATGATCGTACTCACAGTTCGTCGTCCTCCAAGCGGTCACCTATTTCCTTTGCTACTCTTCTGAGGTTCCGTAGACTGATTTTGCCCGTGTTATCGTCATCGAATAATTGGAATGCGCGACGGATCTCTTCCATCGGATCTCGTGCGAGGATCCGCTCGCTCACTGGGAATTCGACGTGAGTAACGAGATACTAATAATGACGAAATTAAGAACGGTGAGGGGAGGCCTGGAGCCACTATCAGTGGCTCCTGCGCGCTGGCGGTGATGGCGCGTCGGAGTGCGCGGATATGGCATGGCGGTATGGGTGAGAAGGATGGGTATAACTCAACTGATTTTTGCAAAATCCTCGAATTCCATGAGACCGTGACCGCTCTTGTCGTGGTCCCTCAGGATTTTGAGCACCTCGGCCTTCTTCATGTCGAAACCGAGCGCGCGCATCGCGACTTTGAGCTCGTGGTAGTCTAGCGAGCCATCCTTGTCGGTGTCAAAGAGCTCAAAGGCCTCTTTGATTTCTTGTTTCTGTTCGTCTGTGAGTTCTGGACGTGTATGTGTCCGTCGTTTGGCTTTTTGAGCTGAGGTGGAGTACATCGTTGTCGAGGTGTTTGGGAACAAAGTGCGTGGTCACGTGTACACAGCAAACGCGCGTAGGACCCCCGACACCACATATGTATACGACCGGGGTTGCCATTGTTCTCTCTTGAACCCCTTTGACAATGGTCGAGTACTGCGAACCTTGCAATCGCGACTTCGGCACCTGGGCCTCATACAAGCAGCACATGTCAAACTCTTCAAACCATAACTATTGCGATGGTTGTGACAGAGACTTTGATTCTTGGAATGCCCTTGAACAGCATTGGATCCAGAGTCCCAGACACCACTACTGTCGTCGCTGTGGCGACCACTTTGCAGACGACGAAGATCTGATGGAACACTGCGAAGACCAACACCACTACTGCGAGCCATGTAACCGGTTCTTTGACAGTAGCTATGGTCTAGAACAGCATGACCGCCAGTGCCACTACCCCGACTACTACTGCGCCGAGTGCAACCGTGTTTTCAGTTCAGAAAACAACCTTCGTGAGGTGAGTGCTTTGTGGTCTAACGCCTCGGCACATGACAATCATTTGTTCCAGCACATGAACTCCAGTGTGCATCGCCCCAGGAATGTGCCGTGCGCATTCCAACACCGGGGTTGCGATAAACACTTTATTAGCAAGTCTGCAATGATATCCCACCTCGAGAGCGGGGCGTGCTCGTCTGGTGCCAATCGCAACATGATCAGACGATGGATCCGGATGAATGACCGCGATAACGTAGTCACCGTTCCACGGCTCATCACCGATGGTTATGATGATCCTCCCTGGATCGCCACAGAACGGTCGTGGAGTGGTGCTGCATACGAGTGTGTGCTCTGCCACAACACTTTCAGGACGCTTGACGCCCTGAATTGCCATCTCGCGAGTCCAAGGCATCAAGACAGGATGTACCGCTGCCCTCTCTCGTCTTGTTGCGAGACGTTCAATACCCTCGGTGGTTTGTGTCGGCATGTTGAGAGCGAGAGCTGTGGCATATTGAGGTTCAGGGCCGTTCGCGAGGTGATGGATGACTTGTTGCGTGACATGCGCAGATTGAGAATCCAAAGGGGTAAGCGACAGCTGGTGTATCCATCCGAGTTTGACTGAGTATGAAGATCAAGGTTAGCTTCACATTTCTTGAAAGTCCGTGACAGTTTCCCAATCGATCCAAACTCAAACCTTGTTGGTCGCGTCTATGGAGAGAGTTTTGCCAGGCCTAGATGGCCGCCCATTCATATGGTTTTCCCCCTTCATGTCCTTATTCTTTGTACAAACTTGGCTTTCATTTAGCTGTTTTTCTCGTAAAGTGTACTGCGTTTCCGTCGTGAAGGACAATTTCATTGATGCCATGTATGATCACGTTTGCCACCATCTGACAAGATTTGGCAAGTGGGACGGCGTCCGCTCGTTGACTTGACATCAAGTGCCCAACGACGCCACATGAAGGTCTTGAACTTGCTCCGCCAACGATCACTCCATCTGATCCATATCCTACCCTTCTTATGTCACGAAGTGGCCGCCAACACGGAAATTATCACCTTCTCGTCCTCTCGAGAGCCCACAGTGGATCTGTTTCCAGATGTAGTCGGAAATTGGTGCGTTTCCTACTACAGCAAGCTCGGACGAGGGAGGGCTCATCACGTACTGGCCAGGTCAACGCTGTGTCCCACAGATGATGGGCGGTGGTCAGTAGAGCCTGCTGCGCTCCATACGCCTCTCCGCCAAGTGTGTGAACGGACCGATGCACCCCCGTTTTCGTGTCCCCACGAGCTCTGGTTCTTCTTGGACTTGGACGACGTGACGTGGGCCTCTTACGCCGTTTTCACCCTTCGCTTGTCTTGGGCTGCTTCTGTGAGTTCCTGTCAAAAGTTCTTATCTCGCTCGGTTACGCCTCCAGGGTTCGATGTTCGCTTCATGCGTCTTCGTTTTTTGCTTTCGATTTCGTTCTCGATCCCTTTTGTTTCTCATTTACTCACGCACTCTCGCTTGACGGTCATACCCCGCCCCACAATCCACCCAGGTGCCCGCGGACTTTGCGATATCGCTGTACTCGCCCCAAGACCTCTCCGCGTACCTGGCTGAGCGAGAGCTGGTCACCAGAGCTCGTGCTCCCCCACACACATTGTCGACACCACGCACACCCACAACGCGCTCCAGATACGCACGCATCCGCGCTGTACACGCCGGGGTTCTCGTTCCCACCCCGCCCCACCCTCATCAGCCTCGCACCCCCGTTCCCATTCTCGCTCCCGGTCACCCATCCATCGACCTAGAAGCACCAGCCAACATAGACATAACAAACCAACGAAGCGAAGAAACCCATCCGACGGTACCCTTCATCCTAATACTAGAACCGGTCCACTGGGGTGTGCTCCCGGCGTCTTTACTACCCACCGCGAGCTTCCTTGTTCCCATCATACTCGCTGCAGCCGTGCTCGTGCCATGGGTCACCGCCTATCTCGAGCCATATGCACGGCAGGCGAGGGAGGATTTGGAAACTGAAGTGACTCGGACGGACGCGAACAAGGAACGGTGAGAGGGTTCTTTTCTCTCGGAGACCCTTAGCACATGCAGTTGGTGCATGGCGGTGGCTTGATCTCATTCTCGTATTCTCGCGCGTGTGACTCGGAACAGTTCGTTCATTCAAGATATCAATATGTAACTCGTTGGCGCGAAATACATGGCTTATACTTATACTCCGGGAATGATATCTTGATGCATTGTATACTTGGCATCGCACAAAAACCAGTCAATTAATAACGGTCGCGTACGTCCGACGGAGTCGTTTCTCTTTTCCACCCTAGATTTTATGAGATCCTTTTTTTCGCCACCCACCCGATCTTGAGCTTGGCCTGTCATACCGTTGGGAATAGCATCAAGCAACGCTTTCAAATTCCACCAAATGAACCGCCGCGAGCCAGGCGAGTATGATCTCCACCCGGGGGCCGTGCAGTGGGATGTTGATGTTCAAGGGCTTCTTCTTGGTGCTGTTGGACGCTCTTTCGGCTGCAGCCTGTGAAGCGCGTTCCCTTTGTCTCGCCGCAACCGGCACGAGTAAGATGCGTGCACAGTCGAGAGCCTCGACGAGGTCCACACGGGGTTGCTTGATCGCAGAGGCGTTGCGGCCAAGGGCGTTTGGAAAGGGTGGGATCGTGGCTTTAGCAGCGGCAAACGATGTCGAGGCAAACGGGGTGGAGGGTGAATCGGCGGTGTCACCCGAGGAGGAGGAGGACATGACTTCGAGCAAGGAGCTTGATGGCGAAACGGGGGGTGCTTCTATGGCGAGTCTATTCGCCACGGGCCCGGCGCGCATGGCCAAGTGAGGCTGGATACCCACTTTCCAGCCCGATGCGAGGCGCTCGAGGACTTCGATGAACTCGGCCTGGGCCATGGACCTTGGAGGAAGGAAGATGGGGTATCCCTCGAGTCCGTCGACAATGACAGCCGAGCGCGCGAATGTCGTCAAGAGCGTCGACAATTCTCCAAGCATGAGGTGGCAGATCAACACGGTGAAACGGGACTCTACGAGCAGGGGGTGATAGGTAGTGAACATGGGCGGGATGAGGGACTCCACCGCGGCGAGAGTTGTTGACACCCCACTATGATTCCCGGGTCGCGCCATCTCTGAGAGTAAGAACGCTACTTCGACCCTCTTGGCAAGGTTCATGGGTCCGTCCCTTGGTGGCGGCCCCTCGAGGGTGTCAAAGTGCGCAAGAAAGCGCTCATGGTCCCGAATGCACTTGCGTAGAAAGCCGCAAATCTCTTCGCGGAAGCTCTCCTCTGCCAAGAGGCCTCTGTAAGCGCGTGCCTTTGAGCCATTGCTTTTTCCCAGAGGACCCTCCGGGTTCCCAATTTCGACGCCACCATAGCGCCCGTTATTCAGATAGCACAAGCGCAACTCGGCACCGTCGGACCCAGGACCCGGCTTACTAACATTCTCGAGTTTCAAAATCGCGGACTCGATAAGATGCAAGGCATGGTGTAGATAGGTAGCGCCCCTCAAGAAGAGCAGCTGAGGTTCGATGGGGTCCGGTGCATCGGGTGAAACCGACGGGTGTACCAAGGGCGGTTCCCCATCTGCGCCTTCGGCGGTGGACCCCTCTGCAGATACGCTTGTACCGCTTGGCGGTGCCTGGCCATTGGTCTTGTTAGAGCCTTTCTTTTTCTTGCTGCTCTTTGCCCGTGATTCGGATGGCAAGATGATGCCTCGGTGTGCTGTCCGACCCTTGCGTGCGGAGCGAGCTTCCTTGAGGGCATATGTAAAGTCTTTAGTGGCGAGGGTGTATTCATCGCGGAAAGAATGCACGATGCCACGTGTCCGATAATATTCGAGACGCTGCGGGTGTGCAGCAATGAGTTCATCCAGCACTTGGGTAGTGGTGGATTCTGCCAATTGCCTGTTTGCACTGCTCCAACGGTCAGATGGGTACTTTTTGATCGCGGCCCACGTACCGAGAGGGTATCTTCTCGTGGAAGAAATGTACATACTTCGCATCAGCGTCGTTGGGATCTAGAAGCATGTATTCAGAAAATGGCAAACGCAGGTGGCAAAAAGACGTACCATGTCTGAGGACTCTTTCAGCGATGTCATCAAACACGCTCCCACCCTGCATGACCATGACACTGCTGGCGATCTCGTCTGCCTTGTACGCCGCCGCGAGTTTCTGCACGGCGAGTGCGCGCAGTCGGTGCACGCGCATCGCACTCATGGCAACGTTTCTTCCGCCACCCATGTTTCCGGAACCGTCGAGCCCAAGACTCTGGGCAGTTGGCCATGCACCGTTGCTTCCTCCGCGCATGGATCCCAGGGCAGCCGAGGAAAGGCCCGAGGATGCACGCACCGAGAGTTCAGCGGCCTCGTCGATCAGACGGCGGATCGTCGTTACATTACGGAATACGCCCGGATCAATAGGCGGGGGTGTTGGCTTGCCTGGTATAGGCAAGAGGGGTGGGGTCGAGGCAGTGGTGTATGACGACGGCAAGGGATTGAAATTGCGACGCGGAGAGTCAGGCGGTGTGTGATCTGAGGGAGCGTGGAGGGCCCTATCGGCTTCACGTGGACGAGGGAGCGCACGTGCGTGGAGGGTTGAGTGTGGTGAATGTGCGGGCCGGGGGTAATGGAGCGTTTGGGAGTGTGGTTTCGCGCTCGACATGGCCGCTGGGTCGGTGTTGAGGACGAGGAGGGACTCGAGCAACTCGAGAGGGAGCTGGAGCCATGGGCCCTGGTGGCGCGTCAAAGAAACAGGACAGGATGGCAGGGTTCAACCGGCGGGACGAAGATGTAAAAGACGAGTAGACTGACATGATACGAGCTAATGTATTTCCAGTGCTTGTTTCTGCTGATGCACAACACGGAAGGACGCTCTGTGTTTGGGATGAGCTTTGCTGGGGATACGTCGCTGCTTGCAGCCTTGTTCGCCTTTTTTTTCTTTTTCCTCTTCTTCTGGTCTGTGTCACGGGTTGGGGATGGCTCTGTGGATGAGATTGTGGGCGACGATGTGGAAAAGTCTTCGTGGACGGGCTGAGACAATCCCCGTACAGGACGTGCGTGCGCGTCGACCGTGGCGCTGTCGATGGACATTGTGGACATTAACTGTCTTGGTTGGCTGGCGTTGTGCTGCTGCCAAAAGAGACGCGCGAATCAGCAAATGGTCGGTTACCATGGCACAACCAATACAGTACACTTTTTTCCTCGGACAAGTGTTCGTCGGGATCAGCTAACTCGTTCACATTTTTCTCGGTTCCCGGTCGCTTTCGGACCTCATGGGGTCCTGCGAAAGCCGGATTGCCCCCGCTGCCACATTTGCTCACCATCTGCCGTACCCCAGGGTTCAAAGTGTACTACCCTTTGTTCCTAGTCTTTAATTACATAATAGTGCCTCAGTAGCCCCACCAACTCCCACCGACCCTCACCTGACTCTTCTTCAATATCTTTGTGCCGCCCTATTCACATGTCCACTGAATTTAGCAGCTTCATCTCCGCCACAGGTAGATAAGGACGTAGGCGCCAAGATGTTAATGTAGTGCTGCGGACAAGAGCTGATATGAAACATGTAATACGTAGTAAGCTGGGCAACCGAGTAGGCTCTCTCTGGTTAGTCCCTTATCTTATCTAAAATGTTTATCCCCTACATTCTCAGGTCCGCCCCGCGGCCTATAAAGAGGCGGGTTTACTTCCCAGATCCGACCTCCCAGTGGCCTATCAGCCTCGTTAACCCCCGCGCCATGTCACCAGTCCCGCTTCCCGCTATCTCCACTGCCTTCAACAAGTCTTTCCCCGCAAAGTCTCCCAAGTTTAATCACCCCCTCGACCCACTCACCCCAGACGAGGTCCGCATTCCGATTGATCCTCCTTGTCCCCGACCGCTGACATATCCTTCGCACGATCTATTAGATCAATGCAGTCACCCTTGCCATCAGGCATTACACAACCGCTAACACGCCTATCAAGGCCGTGCGCTTCATTACGTGTTGTCTTCTCCCGCCTCCGAAGAGGGACGTCCTCGCTGCACTCCGCATCCCTCTCACTCTGGGCGGTAGACCCGAACCGCCCGTGGACATCATTAGAAAGGCTGAGTCCGACGTACGTGCCCTTCGTGTGTCTCCATGCGTACCCTGACCCATCGACAGTTCATCGACGTCATAAACGGGTGAGTATTGCATCCGCAACGCGGAATCGCTGATGCCGACCAATCCACGCCAGAGGCTGCTACAATGCCATCTTGGCTTTCAAAGGCGAATGGGAAGTCGAGTCCATCGAAAAGGTCCCCGAAGGCTCAGAACCCCAAATCACCCCTGAGGAGCTCACAATGTGTGAAGTCGTCGTTCGTAACGACCCCAAAGTTCAAGCGCTCGCCAAGCAAGTCGGTAAGTGCCGACCAAACCCCTCATCATTCGTCCGACTAACGCCGCTCAAGGTATCGAGCCCGAACAGATTTTCGCCGATGGCTGGGCGATCGGTTATGATGAGCGATTCCCCAAACATCAGCGCGTTCAGCAAGCTTTCCTCTTTGCGCGCCTCTCCGAGCACGAAAACCTTTATGCACACCCTCTTGTCAATCTTTGTCCCTTTCGTCGTTTTTTTCATGCCATTTTTAACTTTGATTCTAGGATTTCATTCCAGTCGTTGACTCGGTTGCAGAAAAAGTCATCCACATTGACTTTCCCCCGGGATATAGGTACACCGAGAAGGGGTCGCACGAGCTTAGCGTCGACACCACAGAGCCACTCCCGCTCTCCGACGACTCGTTCGCCAAATCGAATCGTGAACGAATACCGCCTCCACTCACTTCGTATGACTTCCTTCCGGATCTGATGGAGCAGACCGACCCAACATACAAGCCACGCGAAGACATCAAGCCTTTACATATCTTACAGCCAGAAGGCGTGTCCTTCAAGATGAACGGCAACACACTAGAATGGCAAAAATGGAAGATGCACATTGGTGAGGTCCCGTCCACCGATCACCGTGAACGTGATTTGACCCCCAACAGCTTTTAGCCACCGTGAGGGTGTTGCATTATCAACGATTACCTACAACGATGACGGAGAGATTCGACCCATCTTTTATCGTCTCAGCCTTGTAGAGATGGTGGTACCCTATGGAGCACCCGAATTTCCTCACTCGAGGAAATTTGCATTCGACAGGTGGGTTGTCGACATATTCAACGTCAAGCATGGACTTATCCAACACCAGTGGTGAATATGGTATGGGGACCATGGCTAATGATCTCTCTCTTGGATGTGATTGTCTAGGGAAGATTCACTATCTGGTACGTCAGCGCCTGCTCGGCTGGAACACTCACTGACTGATTTGCATTCCAGCCTGGTGCATATGTTACCCATGCTGGAGCAGCATTCGTCATAAAGAACGCAATCTGCATCCATGAAGAGGATGCTGGCGTCCTCTGGAAGCACACTGACTACCGTCCAGGAGGTCGTTCGCACACCGTACGAAGCAGACGTCTCGTGGTCAGCATGGTCTGTACCCTTGCCAACTACGGTCAGACCATCCTCATTTCTTCCGCGCTATGCCTGAAACGCATCCAGAGTACATTTGGAACTACTACTTCTACCAAGACGGCAACATTGAGTTTGAGATCCGGCTTAGTGGCATTTTACAAGTTTACCCTGCTGGTCCTAACGAACCTGATCCTCACGGAACTATCGTTGCACCAGGTGTTAACGCGCATGTTCACCAACACATCTTCTCCGTCCGCGTGGACCCCATGCTCGATGGGATCCGCAACTCCGTGATTGAATCTGACATCGTTTCTCTCACCGAGCCAACAGGATCGAAAGAGAACTTTGCGGGCAACGCCTTCCGCGTTAAGGAACGTATCCTCACGGATCAAGTCAAAGACGGTGCACGAGACTTTGACTGGGCCGCCGATCGTCGCTGGAAGATCGCAAATCTGAACAGGACGCACGATGTCTCCGGAAAGCCGTCGTCGTATCAGATCATGATGAAGGGAGGTTTGCTTCCTCTTTTGGCCAAAAATGATTCATGGATTGCGCGTCGTGGTTCGTATGCGCACAAGGCGCTTTGGGTGGTGAGGGACGAAGAGGGCCCCAAGGGTGGAAGGATGTGGCCTAGTGGAAAGTATGTCCCACAGACTCGAGAGGAACCTGAGGATTCTGTTGGCAGATGGGTCAAAGAAGGACATGGAAGCATCGATAACGAGGACATCGTGCTTTACCTCACCGTTGGTGTGTTGCGCCTCCCTTGTCCGTGCTCTTCGCGCGATTTATTTCGAACGACCACAGGCACGACGCACATTCCGCGCCCGGAAGACTGGCCGGTGTGAGTATCGGATTCGCGTTCCCAAACGCCACTCGAACTGATTTTTTTCGGCTTCGCAGTATGCCCGTGGAGCACGTCAGTGTCCTCTTCAAG
The DNA here is from genome assembly GCA_038090075.1 of Xanthoconium purpureum. Taxonomy (NCBI): domain Eukaryota; kingdom Fungi; phylum Basidiomycota; class Agaricomycetes; order Boletales; family Boletaceae; genus Xanthoconium; species Xanthoconium purpureum. The sequence goes on from JBBPMA010000022.1 coordinate 52,250, forward strand.
CCCAACAGTTTCTTCACCAAGAACCCGAGCATGGACGTTCCTGGTACCAAGGACGCGTACAGCACACCTGCGTTTGCCAACGGGCACCACCGCAATGGCACGAACGGTATGAATGGCACGAACGGCACGGCGAATGGAACCAACGGATACAGTTCACCGTGTTGCGGGCACTTTTAAAAAGCATTCAGTCATTTCGTATCGTGCAATGTGTTCAACATGTAATCATGCTGCCCCCTCCCTATGTGCTATTGGTATCTATGTAGCCCCTTGTATGTATGGGTGTGCAATCGCGCCCTTCTGGTACCTCTGTCCTGTTAAGCATAGAATCTTGAAAAATGGACCTTGTTGACGTACTCGCTGTACTGCGACTGCCTGAGCGTTCCTCCATGGCGCAGCAAAAGCCATAGTCGATGAGGTATATGTGACGAAACCGACTTTTAAAAGCTCAACCCCTGCATCGTCGGACGCCTGACATTCTCTTCGAGCGTCCACACCTCGCGTTTCTTGTTCCCATGGTCATTCACACGCCCCTCGTGATCACTGGCATCGTCGTTCGCGTCGGCGGCACGGAGGACGGGCCGGACGCCGAGCGAAGCGCAGAGGGCTTTGTACCGGGAACGGATTTGGGATTGAAGTTTTGAGAGATCGGGCTCTGGTTCTGACGATGGGGCCGGGGACGAGGCGGAAGAAGAGGGAGGGGGCTGGGACTGTGTAGACGGGTTGACCGTTGGAAATTGACGGATGAGATCGAGGAGATGGGTGATGTGATGTACGGCGCGTCTGCAAAGTAGCGAGGGTGGGTTCAGGTTCAGCACAAGGTGTGTACGATGGTTATGAAGAGTGGGTCACGATCAGCGTTTGCGTGAGCGGGGTATGCAATGCAATGGGAAAGGGAGGGGGAGAGGGGGAAAGGACTGAACTGATCGTTTTGGTTCCGCTGCGCGTAGATAGCTTGCCACGTCCTCGCAAACCCTTCGTAAAACCCAATTTCTTCCCAGATCTCGAAGCCTTTTTCGCGGCCGAGCGCGCGGCCCTCGATCAGGCCGTGAATGCGGCCGTGCGCAAAACCGTCTGTGTAGCCGGCGTCGTAGAATCTGTGGGTGTCAAGGGATTGGTTAGGGAGGGGGAGGAGAGAGAGGAGGGGCTTGCGGACGTCTGTTCGAGGTGGACGAGCTCCTCGAGGTCAAAGTTTTCTGCCATTCGAGTGAGATGATGGAGATATGGATGAGTAAGCACGACGTCACCTGCATACCAATCCCTCACACACTCCACTGCAATCCTTCGACGCCATACCCTCTGCCCCAGCAGTATATATAGGCCCTGTCTACGACGTAGCTACAGCAGTTTCCTGTCTTTCGCCTTCTCTTCTCTCTCAGTACTACGCTCGTGCGCGTTCTGTTCCGCCCGAGTACTGCTTAGTGTTTCCGCCCCTCTCCAGGCGGTTTCTAACTCCGCTCGTCCGGTGGTCAGTAAGTGCTGTATGCTGTCTCGGACTATCCGTTCATTTTGGGTTGTAAAGGCATAGGGAAGGTTGAAGGTCATTGGTAGCCAAGGGAAGCGCTTCGAATGCGACGTAGTGCATCCCTTCACTATCAAATAACCTCCCAAGACTTGGACCAAGACTATGTACACCCCAACAACGAGAACAAGAATCTCCACTTCAAACAGTGATCCTCAAGCCTTTATTCCCGCTACGCGCAACGTGCATACCCTTCGCTTCGCTGCTCTGGAGTGGTTATTCAGCCCTCCACCGAAAGCCCAGCTTGCATCCCTCCACGACTGTCCGTCATGGTCTTGTTCGCCTCGAATGGCATAGCTCCGGAGCAGCTTTGCCCCTCCCGGCTTTCCCGAACAAGTCAGCGCCAGAGCACGGGCACGCCCGTCGACTCGGACTCACATGCTCTCCAAGGTACTCAGTCACGTCCACGACAAAGCCGTCGATGACAATGAGACATCTTGTAGGGTTCGAAGCAGCGTACGCTCGTGTCTCCTCGATGGTCCACTCTTTGCCATTCCAGGCTTCGTCTCCTTTGGTTGTCGTTTTCCTTCCCAGCGCTTTCTGTCGCGTGTAGTCCCTGGCTTCGTCGATGTCCTCTGGACGCGCACGTCGAAGGGATGTGACTAATCCGAGGTAGTGAAGACAGTCGATGATCCATTTCGACGGATCCCAATCAAGTCTGGACGGACCAGATCTATAATCATGGGGAAATGCGTGCTAGCCAATGGTAAGCGTCTCATTGACATGAGGAAACACATGGTGAATCTGACATGCTAAACAAACAGAAACGTAAAGACGGGACTCTGTACGACGGGCTGTGGTCACTCACGAAGTTATGGTTTCCCTCGCCACAGGTCAGGATGGCCAATAACTAGAGGATTGCGTTATTCAAGTCTAACCGCTGGCACAGGTAGGGGCATACCAAATTGCTTTTGGACGTGTCTTCGTCAGAGTATGGCTGCAAGCCGTTCCAGTGTGCCAACCTGTCGATTGATCAACCTAGAGGCACTCGAGCCGTCCCTTTTCTTACGAATTTACTAGAAAAGTGGCATGCCAGACTTGGGGGGATATCAGGTCACAACGTCGTTTGGTATGACCATAGACTCACTTGCCAATCTGGTGACTAATCCTCCGTAGATAAATGCACCCGCGGGGTCCCCCCAGGAATAGCCTAGGACCACGGGGACGACAAAGCCAAGGGTGAATGCGATCGGAACTGAAAAAAAACTCAGGACATGCTCCGGGCGACGTCATAATGGCGTACTGACCATAGTATTTGTGTTGAAAGCGGATGACTTGTTATGCGCTAGTCAGGACCAGAGGACGGATTTCTTTCGTTGCCTTCCACTCACGTATATCACCGTCGAGGTCATCCTGGTCGACGGTGTTAATACGCTCATACTTTGGCTTGAAGAAGATCCATCCCATGTGAGAGTAGAAAAGTCCTCGTGTCGCCGAGTATCTTTGGGTTGTGGTGAGGTCCATTACCTTTGAATCATGTAAGAGCTCACGGGTCGTGGACAGGATCATCCGTAAAACGCTTTCAAAATTCGATCAGAGCACCTTGCAAAGTGGAAAGAACTCACATGGTGCAAGCGGTGTCGGAGGCACCTGCGTTTTCGTCAGCTACTGCCCTCCGGAACAGGGACGTCATGAGCCTACCACCACTGGGTAAATGGTCAGCATACCAGGTGATAAGAGCGGGTTGGTCCACTTACCTTGATAGATCCTTGACAGGCACTCGAGCCAAGGACGACGAGCACCACGCGTACCACAAAGCTTGCCCGAAAGGCACGATGCGAATAAAGCCTGTGATAACCGATCGTCACCCTTTCGATCGAATGGTGAGTGGCACACATGCACGTTCATTTCCTGTGCGCTCACCCAAAGTCGGCCAATTGCCAGAGTATGAAAGACATGCACAGTGTCGCACGCACGACGTGAGTTGGGGGCATCCAACAAACCCCGATAAAAGCACCGATATGAATGGAGGCAAATAAAATGATATTGCTCCACCAGATTTTCGCTCTCGGATGGGAGTGTCTGGGTTTGCGCATCATCCTGGTTGCCGTGACTCGAAGGCGAGAAAGGTCTGTTCGGACCTCCACTACGCTCGGATGATGACCTTTTATACGTACCAGACTACAAAGTTTAAATCACCGCAAACTTCCTCAGACTCGACGATAGAAGCTCGAGAAGCCTTCGATGTAGTAATCGATTTATCCATGGTTCATCTCTCGCAAAATTTCGACTGTACATAATACTTCAATTTCTGGTTGGAGCGCCGCGAAGCGCGTTGCCGACCGTACGGTCGCCGCAAGCCGGGTCCGGCGATGGCAAATCCCATCTGGTTCGAGGCGAGAGGGGTTTCGGGCCCGAAGCCCGCGTCGCGCCCCCCCGTGCGCGGCAGCAGTGCGCCGGCCCCTTTGAAGTCGGCCCGCATCTGAACTCACCGGGTGAGGACAGCAGTCGGCGCGTCATATCGCCGGTGTGTTACCATCTAGCCCAGCACATTGACCAAGATATTCACTCATGGACACCGTAGGATGCCCTCAGAGTTTGCTACCAACGATGCGGCTGGTTCGACTCGACATGCTCGCGATCTTGTTGCAACGTGGTAGTTCTGAAGGGTGGTTCTGACCGGAGCATCCATGCGCGGTCTGCATCGCGCTCGTCGGCAATCGCAGCGATAACCTCGGACACTCTATGATTAACTCCCTCCGACGAATGCGCAATTTGCCACCTAAAATTCTTCCTCTTCGACTTGCGTTGGACCCTTGCAACCTTCTTACAAGCGACTGGCACGGCGAGAGTTCGGACCATTCTCTTCCAAAGCTTCCACAATTCAATCGGGAGACTCTCAAGGATTGTGAGCTGAACCCGCGGCGTAAAAAAGTGGTGGTCCGGATGCTGGATTTCTTTCCCTAAAAATGTCTATTTCGCAGTGAAATACATACACTTACTACCCAGGCCAAACCCGGCGTTCAAACGTATTTCAACGAGAGCATCTAGCACGACGTCATGCCATCATCAAATTTACATCTGGCTAATACCTCCTATCTCGTCTTCCCCTACCCTTTCTCAGTCTCTGACTACCATGCTACCTACCACGCCCACAAGTTGCGAACTGTTCACCTATGTAGCGTCGGCAATCTTTCGATTTTGGTCCCACCATTCGCCACGAGCCATCAATGTACCACCACAGCAGGTGGAATTGGTGTCTGCGGCCAGTGCCTGGGAACCATGTGGGCAGCCATGATCTTTCTCATAGCGACTGGAGCAATCTATACGAGGATCGGGCCACGTACCATCCCAGTGCCAAGGCAGGCATACGTTCCCCTGAACATTTCAGGCGTAACAGTCGCGTGGATCGGAACCTCACACACCCGTAAGTGGTACATGCACTTGATGGTGACGATTATTTACGCGTACGGTTTGCCGCTCCCTAGAACTACGCTACTTGACGTTTGCCGTTATTCGAGATTCTATTCATCGGCTACATCAAGCTCGTGGGATGTGAAGAGGTTCAAGAGGACCTCGCGACCAAGTTTCACACTCCTCAGTCAGTCGTTCGGGGTCAGGGTAGGTAACACCTGGTATTGTAGCTCCGAGTGGCGTTCGCATTTATGTTTATCTCCAGCCCCGCCATCGGAAATAATTGGCTTGTTGAAGTTGCGTCTTGAGCAGCCACCATCCGACGAGTCGCGAGCGGCGGCGGCACCAATGAAGGAAAGACCTGAGGGTGACGCTGCCGAATCGCTCGTTTGAGATTCAGCATCCGCTCCCTGCATCTGAGTGGGTGATTTCCGCTTTGTCTGACAAGATCTCACATGTTTCCATCTTCCAGGTATCGAAGCAGCTCGGGTATCACAGACTTCCAACGACAGAACCAGGTGACGATACTCTTCCACTGTTGCTGAGGCTTAACTTATGTTTCTTGTATACGAATAGAGAGCAATCGTAGAAGGTTGTATTATACTTTTTGTCAATTGCCTATTCAAATTGTAACCAAGTCCAATATTCACCCTTGTGCAGGACCTCGTCCGTGTTTCTGAACCATAATTGGATGGGGCGATCTATGGACAACTTTGAGTTGGATAGCAACCATCTCAAATTTCGTTTCGAGTTTCGGGTCAACCAAGGAGCGATCGGCTGACAGCAACCAAGCTGGTGGATTGTATCTTTTCAAACATCTCGGCTCCAGGTCCTGTCGTTGACGGGTTCTGAATCTATAAGCCACCCCGTTGACGAGCTACCACCAAGTACCAGTGACGGACTCCGACGACAACTTAGAGTCTGTTGTCGCGCCCATTTGAGAATTGGTTTATTCCTTGGTATAGAACACAACTTGAGAGGGTATCCAAATACGTAGTGTGAAGAAATCTAAAGAACTGTACTGTAGAGTATCATAATCGAATCTCCTGGCATATATACCATACGCGATAATCGGATGCCATCATAATGCGCTAGCGCGATCCATCAGCCCCCTCACTCGCCTACTCAACCGCTCCGCCTCCATCTTGCGCTCCAGCACCTGCTGCGCTGGCATGTCCTTGCGCCGCATCCATCCCCTCGTCGTCTTACCCTCGCCCTCGGTGCGTTTCGCATGTAGAGCGGACAAGTCGACGACGCGGGGCGATGAGGAGAACTTGATGACGTCGCGGTAGAGCATCTTCGTCTCGGTAGCGAGAGAGCGGATCGTCGGTGGCGGAGTCGGCGGGAGGTCCGACTCGGACTCTTCGGAATCAGAGCGCGTTGAGGAGTCCAAGGGCGGCGTGGGTGGTGGGCGGACGGGTTCTGGGAGGGGTGGAAGTGCTTGGATCTCCTTGAGGAGGTCTTGGCCTTTAAGATACGAATTCTCTGTCCGTAGGAACCGTACCGTTCCGCGGAAAGCCTCGATCTGCGAGACGATGAGATGTTGTGGGGTGGTAGGCTTTATAGCGTCACGTACCTGTTCTAGCAGATGAGAGGTCTCGACGCTCCCTTCGACAGGAGCGTTATTATCTGATTCCACAGGTTGGTTGCCAGAAGCTATCGAACGGAACCGTTGAGCGTCCTGGCACCATGAATACCGTAGCCACATACCTTGTCTCTCTGGTGCAGCCATAGACTTGAGCTTGGCGTTATCCTGTTCGAGGGCATCCAAATCCGCCTGCAGTTGCTCCATCGCCTCCTCATACGCTCGCTCCTGTTTCCTCGCTTTCGAGAGCTCGGATTCAAGTTCGACGATCGTATCCGACTGCTTCTTGCTCGCTTCCATACGGCGTTCCATAAGTTCGATTTTGACGGTCGACTCTTGGATCGTTTGGTCTCTCGATTTGAGACTGCGAACAAGACTCTGGACCTCGTCTTGTAACTGCGCCGCTTTCCGCTCTGCCTCGACGTTGACCGCGGTGCTTGCCCGGATTTCGTCGATGCGTATGATCCAGGGCGGCGTACCAGTAACTGACGAATGCGTTCAGAACCATAGGTGGTCGACTGGATGGAAGGGTGTACGTACTCTTAACAACATTCTCTGACTCGAGGGCGATGGGCAACAATTTACCGCACTCCCCTGCAAGTTGTGCGATGACTTCACCGATCGCCTCCCAGTAAGATGCATTAGGTCGCAGATCCTTTGCAACGGTCGACATTGCTGTTTGTTTGACATAGGAAAGCACCGTGGCAAGCTGGAACGAAGACTTGGCACTTCGGGCGTCGCTTAGGTGGGGAATGACTTGTTGGGCAAGCTATGGGAAAATACACAAAGTGTCAGTCTCGTATTCTCGCCAAGGCACGAGTGGAGTTGAACATACGGAGATACCAAAGTTGACGAGCTCGGGGACGGCGTTGCTCAATGAGTTGAGTTGACCAACGAGATGTGCTCTCAACGCTGTCGAGTCCTGAATAACGTCCTCCAAGCGTTTCGTGAGTTTCCTAGTTTAGAGTCGTCAGCTTCCCATCCAAAGGAAAAGGAGGAGATACCAAGAACTGACTTGGAGAGGACCTTGGCACTCTTGCATTGATCGAGGAGCTTTTGAAGAGGCTCGAAAAGCTCAGATTCTGGGTCGTATCCGCCCATGTCCAGAACTACGTCTTCATCTCGCAAAATAGCGGCGACCGAGGTCTTCGTAAGACCGATCGAAGCGGCGAACACGTCAAGATCGTGGTCAAACGAGAGAGCGTACCCCAATTCTCGTTCGCCCAGATCTTGATCGAATCCGCTGAAGTATGTCTCAGCGAGATGGTCGAATTGTGCTTGCAGCCTATGTGACACAGGGATCAGATTTGTCCGATTTGAGACAAATGGTCATTTACTTCACGATGTCGCCAACAAATTCCATTTCACGGAATTCATCCCGTCTAAGGAGATCGATATGCATGTCGATACGTTTCTCCATAGGGGCAATCTCGGGATATATGCGGCCGATGTTCAAGAATGAGGCTGGATCACAACGGCGCAGGATAGCAGCGAACCGCTTGCAGAGTATGGCCAAACTGGCAGCACGACCTCTCATCTACGAATCCATGTCACGGGTGCAATGTTTGACTGAAGGAGGCGTACTCACTTCGCATATACCCACAACAGTTTCAGAGACATCACCGTTGAGGGACTCAGGGAGTCCATGGGCCTGTCCGACGACGGTGTTGATGAGATCGATCTTCAATCCCATCCGTTGGAAGAAGAGGTAACAGTTCGTAGCATCACTGTCGTTCTCTACATAGAGTTGCGGCAGGTATGGCTGGTTGGCAGAAACTCAACATGTTATACAGGACGATGTGAACATAATATCACCTGTACGATGCCGACCAACTCCTTGCTTTCTTTCGCTTCCAGTTTGCGTACCTCCAGCTCAACAGTCTTCGCTTGGTTCTTGGCTGCGGTTGACTGGAGCTTGAGGTTGAGAGTCATCATTGCCGCAGTTTGTGATGCAGCCGTAGCGGATTCGTGTTGCGCCGTTTGGGTTTGGGTGCGTAGGCTATCGAGTTCGCTGGATAATATGGTTACAACGGTTCACATGAGAAGATCGAATAGGAAGTTACCTTTGTAGCTGTAGCACAAGCTCTCGGAATTGAGTGATAGTGTTCTCCAGATCTTGACAGGCGTCTTCCAACGTCGAGATCTTTTGCAAATGTTCCCGAGCCTGCATGTCCTTCGAGTCTATAAGCAAGTAACATCAGGGCTACCGGACGCGTGGCAGACAGCATGATACGTACTAATTTCCTCTTGCAGGGCTTTCTCCGTCTCGATATGATTCTCTTCTAGCTCGTCGTTGAGTTCTTTAAGTGCCTCAAGGTCCTCGATGGTAATACGCATCTCTTCAATCTTTTCCCCAAGCATGAGATTCCGCTCGGTGAGTTGAACGAGCATCTCTTCTGCTCCCAGTGCATCATCAAGTTGGGCCTTGAGATCGTCGATCTGCGTTTCGGCGTTGGAGAGCTTGATGAGAGTTGTTTCGTATTGGCCTATCGTAGGTGGATGTATCAGAAGTGGTGTAGACAAGGGATTAGCGTGAAGAGTAGACCTTGGAGATCATCAATGCCCGTGATATCTTTCTCCATCTCGGTAATGCGCCGGCGCTGTTCTTGTTCGTTCTGTTGCGACATGTCTCGAAGACTGAGCAGAGTCAAAAACAGATAATGAGAACAACCATGAGCTACTTACCGGATGAGGGCCTCCTTCAAACGCTCGTTGTGCTTTTCAAGTTGAATGTAGGCTAGCGAAGACTTGACGTTTGCTTCGCCCTCTTCCTCGTTCGCTGCCTCACTGTCAATGTATCATATTTGGCCTTATACACGCACTCACCACCATCATCCTTCAATACCTGCAACTCCACTTCCAACTGGGCCAGCTTCTCCTTCACTTCTTCCAGTTCTGCTTGCGCCAAGTCTGCCTTTTCTTCGGCAACCTCTTTATCCAACATGGCCATTTCCAACTGATCCTGGGCATCGATCCCCCTGTTGTCTGAGAGCTGAGCGAGTTGTTGGGCATCGGCCAGTTCACGTCGCGTGGCAATGAGCTCGGTTTGGAGTTGATTCAGCTTTGCCTGAAGTCTCGGACGGAGGGCGACGAAAGACTCTGCTTCTGAGAGGCGTGTCTCTAGCTCACGGATACGACGAGCATCATCTGCTCGCTTTGCTTCCATTACTCGCATTCGCGCACGAAGTTCTTGAAGCTCGGCATCTTCTACTGTGCGCTGCATTACCGAGTAAGTAGAAACGAATGTTACGTGAAGAATGGACATACGGTAGCAATGGGTGACGATGGCTCTTTCGTTATAGAGGCTGCTTGGGCGTGTCCAGACCTGTTGGAGAGAGAAGGGGCGATGCTTGCTGGCGCACCCGTCAAAGAAGTCGATGGTGCAATCTGAGCGGGAGGCAAAAACGGGGCAGGTTCTGGAACGGGGGATTGCTGCAGAGGTTGTAATTGTGGTTGAGGCGACGAGGTCAGGGGTGCGGAAGTTGATATTATGGTCGTTCTGGCGGACGTGACGGTGATAGATGGTTCATCGTGCTGGGATGACGGGGTCGGGACCGGTGGTGCCGTCATACGTGTAGGCAAGGAAGGGCTGGGCGGTGCATTGTCGCCAGTGGGTTGACGAGGAAAGGACCTGCGTGGTTGGAGGGAGAGAGCCGGAATGCGTTTCGCGGGGGAGGACGGTGGTGCAAGACGAGATATATGAGGACTTAGGCCGCTGGGGGGCGAGAGCATGGAAGCACCCGGCGGGGGTTTGGCTGGGCTGGACGAGCGGGAAGAGGAGGCGACACTTCCACTTCCGGAGCGCAATGGGGTCGGTCGACCAAGCCCGGTGCTAGAAGTGCGCTGATGGCCAAGGGAGGGACGGGGCCCTCGCTAAACGAGATGAATGACGATCGCCGTCGACGTACAAGCAAGACTCACGTTCACTGGAGGCTGGTCAGGTTCAGCCGCGATGATCCTGACCTGACTCGGGCGTATGAACACGCCATAGAGCGGCTTGCAAGAGAAGTACGCGATGCCTTGGATTGAGCCATCGTTCTTTCCCTTTGGCTCGAAGAGTTCGATGCCAACCCACTTCCCTGGGGCGAAGGAGGTCGTACCGCAAAAGCGGACGATTCCTTTGCCAGTAGTGATTTCTACGAGAGCACCGATGGGAGGGTCCGCGACGGACATTTGGGCTTGATGTCTTGGTGGCAGTGCTACTAATAGAGCGTGATATGCTGTGACACTAATGTCACGCCGGCTTCGTCACTGCGGGCAACGGCGGGCAGCGTATCGGAACTTGCGAGCTCGACAGCGTAGCACAACCATTCGGAGCATCGCCGATGCAGAACGGACACCACACACACGGTGAGGCTGCTCAACTTGCGTCCGTTGCTGACGTTTTAAAATCGTCAACTGTTAGGCGTCAATCCGCTCTCGTTCTCTGGCTTCAGAGACCGGACAGGTTCAGACATGGGGTCAGACAATGTCACCGAACGCGGGTGGGCCTCGACATCCACCTCTGATCCGTCGTCGAACCAAACGACAGATGGTCGCACTGAGCACACAGGAAACAACCCTAATGGAAGGCACCATGGTTCAGACGAGACGCTCCCCGACTCTCTCCCCATCATCCCATACTGGTCCGCTAAACGTCATCTCACCTGTGGCAATCCCGCTCCTCAGTCCTCCGACTCTGCCAAACTCTTTCCATGGCGTGGTTCAGCTCCCGGAAAACTCAAGACCGCAAACGCCGCCCTAGTACTATGTCTAAACATAGATGTGGACCCTCCAGATATCATCAAGACCAACCCCTGCGCAGTTCTCGAGTGCTGGGTCGATCCACACACGATGCCATCACATAAAGCTCTCGACGCCATCGGCACAAATCTTCAGCACCAGTTCGAGGGTCTCAGCCTCAAGATCCCTTACAAACCAATACTAGACCCTTCCTACGAGGACCTCCGTAGGTTCTGCCTCAATCTGCGCAAGCAAGCCAAAGATGAGACCGTCTGCTTCTATTACAACGGCCACGGTGTACCCAAACCTACGCCGAGTGGAGAACTCTGGTGCTTCAACCGCAACTACACCCAGTATATACCGGTATCGCTTATGGAGGTACAGAGCTGGCTCGGCTCTCCCGGCGTTTACATTTGGGATTGTTCAGCTGCCGGAAACCTTCTGACTAATTTCAACAACTTCGCTGAGCGCCGCGACCAAGAAGTCTTCACCACTCGTGGCGGGTATGTCGATGGCATGCAACCCTACATGAATTCTCTCCAACTCGCAGCGTGTCTCGCCCACGAACAACTGCCCTCATGTCCTGAGCTCCCCGCGGACATATTTACTTCCTGCCTTACCTCCCCCATTGACATCGCGCTCCGATACTTCATTATGACCCATCAGCTCCCCAACAACATCACTCCAGACATGGTGATGCAGCTCCCTGGTGATCTCAAAGATCGAAGGACGCCTCTGGGCGAGCTCAATTGGATATTCACGGCGATTACGGACACGATCGCATGGACCACCTTTCCTCGAGATGTTTTTACCCGCTTATACCGCTCTGACCTCCTTATTGCATCCCTGTTCCGCAACTTCCTCCTGGCTGAACGGATCATGAAGAATTATCATTGTACCCCACATACCTACCCTGCTCTCCCCGCCACGAACACGCATACACTCTGGGCCGCGTGGGATCTTGCCGTCGATACGTGTCTACGGCAGCTTCCTGATCTACTTGAAAAGAACCCCACAACCACAGGCGGTGCAGCGAATTCCGCAGGGCGGATCGGCAGTGGAGGACCTGTTGGTCAGCCTGCTCCTCGGGGTGCTACTGGTCCACCGGTTGAGAAACCATACCAGTACATACCGAGCAGGTTCTTCACAGACCAGCTCACGGCTTTTGAAGTTTGGATATCTCGGGGTGGCTCTGCACTCACGAAGCGTGGCCCGTTGTCACTTCCACCTCAGAATGGCGGTGGAGGCTTTGACAGTACAGATGGTGCAACTGGCCCCGCGACCAACCTCAACGGAATCTCGACTTCTACTGGTCACCAAACTGACCGGGACCTGGTGCCGCGCAAGCCACCGGACCAATTGCCCATTGTCCTTCAAGTTCTTCTCTCTCAACCTCACAGACTTCGAGCTCTCATTCTTCTATCTCAGTTTGTTGATCTCGGACCATGGGCTGTCAACCTCGTTCTCACCATCGGTATATTCCCATACATCTCCAAACTATTGCAAGCCGCGGGACAAGATCTCCGGCCTGTGCTCATCTTTATTTGGGCGCGCATCCTCGCAGTTGATCCAAGCGTCCAAGTCGACCTGCATAATACTCAAGGCTTTAAATACTTCGCCAATGTTCTGGCTCTCGGAGACGACCACTCCCAGCATGCACTTCCTAACAGTGCGGAGCACAAAGCCATGTGTGCATTCATCCTTGCCGCCGTTTCTCGGGACTATTACAACGGCCAAATGGCTTGCTGGAGAGAGCGCGTATTTGACAACTGTTTCGACAAACTAGACGAGGGCGACTTTTTGCTCAGGCAGTGGTGTGCCCTGTGTATCGCACAAATATGGGAAAGCAACGACGAGATCAAGGTCTATGGCGTCGACAGGGGCACTCAGGATAAGCTTATCCTGTTATTGTCTGATGACTCGCCAGAGGTCAGGGCTGCGGCGTTATACGCACTCGGCACGTTCATGGGCGCTAGTGGATCTGCAAATCCTACTAAAGCAGGAGGTGGGGGTGCTGGAACGCAGTACCAGCTCGAAGAACGAATTCATTTCCGAATGGAAGTTGCTGTCGCCACCGGCGCGACCCTTGCCGTGAAGGATGACGCGAGTCCAATGGTGCGCAAGGAACTCCTTGTCCTCATCAGCTGTCTTGTCAAGGAATGGAGGGGCTATTTCGTGATCTGTGCATGGATCTACTGGGAAGAAGATAGGAAGTGGCGTACCGACCCAAGCGGACAACCCCATGAAGAGGAGATGACCTCGGTTGCTGTGGCTGAATGGTTGGACGTATTCGGAGATGACGATGGTGCACGAGAGGAGAACCGTGTTCTACTTTCATCCTTCTTCACGATCTTTGTTGCCTTGCTGGAGTTGACATCCGACCCATATCACGAAGTTGCCACCCTCGCGCAGACAATTGCAGACTATATCGTGGCTCTCCTATTGGCTTCTCCATTCTACCGTCTCGATTGCACGTCTCTGGACGTCCCGCCTTCACAAGCTGACGCCAGAAGCGGCTCAGGTAGCACTCATTCCCGTGTTTCATCCCTCCAGTCATCGCCCCTTATGCAACATCCACCTTCTCCAGTGCTTTCCCGTCCGGGCATAACCCGCAGCGATAGCATGACGAACTCGTTGTCATCAGGTGTCACCTCCAGCATTCGACGCACTTCCTCATTTGCCAATGCCCTCCGCAACCTCGCGGGTGGCATTACCTTCCCGTCAACCGAAGATACCCGAGCTCCTCCCTCTCCTGTTCCTCCTTCTCAGTCTCGCCCAGACTTGCTTGCTTCCAGACCTCCCTCACCAAACTACAACCTCGCACAGTATACGTCACCTTATTCTCGTCCAGTTACGCCGAGCGCAATGAGTACAACGGTTGTAGGGTCGCAACCACCTTCGCCCACGCAATACAAAGCACACCCTGATTATCTTCCTTCAAACGTTATGGAGGCGCTCATGGAAGAAGACATGGTACGCCTGCACTCACGCCGACGGGTAGCGACACATGGAAGAAGAGGCGGACACAACCATGGACCAAGTGGCAACCTGAGCAGTCCGAGCGGTAGTATATTCTCAGTCGAATCAAACGGGAGCAATGTTCCGCTTGGTTGTGGAACCGGGAAAGGGCTCCGCGATGTTTTACCACTGAAGAGCTCGTTCTTTGATTGGTGCTGTGAGTATTTCAAAGAGCCGCAAATGAGGGTATGTTGTGTTTCCTCGCGCCTTTTTGCCCAAACTTACTTCTCGATCGACTGCAGCAAGCCGAGGCAGACGAACCTGGCAGTGTTCAATATAATTACCAGGTGTGGAGGCAGCAACGCAACGAAAATGTGATCACAGAAACACAGTTGCAGGCACCTCTGGCGGGTCAGTATTGGGATTATGTCGTGGATATCGTCCCATCCGACTGACACGTTGTATGCGCAGAGAAATCTCGTTGGGATCGACCAGTGGCCAATCTACAAGTCAGTGGCAACCCACTCTGCATGACTATGCATGCGTACGACCCGCATCTTGTCATCGCGAATGACACGGATATGATCAGGTTTGTTTGGCGCCTTCTCGTGAAACACTCAGTATTCACTGTACTCCAGTGTTTGGGATTGGTCCCAACGGAAGCGGTTGAACTACTTCTGCAATGGAAATCCCAGAGGAACAGGCATAACGTCGTTACATATTATCAACCAAGATGTAGGGGGTATCATTTTAGCAGGTTCAGGTTTGTTATTTCCCCCCTCAACTCACCGCCTCGTTGAAACCTTGTTGTAGCCGATGGGATTGTGCGCCTATATCGTAATTACGACCTAACATTGGACCAAGGTCCACTACAGATGGTTAGCTCTTTCCGAGGTCTGACCGAGATGATAAATGTACGGAGGGGAAGCGGACTCATTATGGACTGGAAACAATGCGGAGGAACTCTCCTCGTGGGCGGTGACTCAAGAATTATCAGGGTTTGGGATGCACATACTGAATCACAAGTTCTGGTGCGGTTTCTGCGTTCGACGCACTACGTACTTTATTCACCGATCAATCTAGGACCTGGAAACCAATGCGGAGAGCCCCGTCACATCCATAATCTCTGATAATGGAACATCGTCGACGTTCATTGCTGGGTTCGCAGATGGCGTTGTCAAGGTCTTTGATCGCCGTCTTGAGGAAGAGGATGCCGTCGTGAGATCTTACCATGAGCATCACGCGTGGGTGCAAAACGTCAAGTATCACCCAAAGACCCGGGGCCAATTCCTCTCAGCCAGGTAAGTGGCGTTGCTCTGGATATGAGCATTATAAAATGAATACTTGCAGTCTCGCTGGCGAGGTCCGCTTATGGGATGTTCGAGGCTCCGACCATGCTGTCCAGGTGTGGGACCCACACCCCACTGGCTTATCGTGTTTCGACGTTCATCCCCAAACCGGCCTCTTCGCTACGTGCGTAAACACTTTCTTCATAATGTTCTCGTTTGGTGACGTTGAAGTAGCACATCCGCCATTACTCCTACCAACTGGAGACACCAACGTTTCACCATCCATCCGATATCCGACCCTAGCTTCAGTGCTTTGACCACCCTCAGTCTTCCTACCTGCCTTTCTGTGTATCCAACGCGACCGCCGTCGCCGTACATTCCAAGATTTACCTCGTTGTCTTTCCATCCGTTGGAAATGTTGTGCGCCATCGGGGAGCCTGACGGTTCTGGTACGCTTTTACATTTGCGTCTTTCATGTCCGTCATCTCACGACGTTTACAGTCAAGATCACCGGATGCAAGTTCAACTAGGTTCGGAGCGCACGTTAATGTGCAAATTGTTATAAAGCTCCTACGTAATTACCTTACCGAATCTTCTTTCCTGATGTTTCGAAATGCTATCGCACGATATACCAACAATGTACTATACAGCGCATACATAACGTGTCGATAATTGTCTGAGGAAACATACCACTCTTTGCATTCTGCTAATTTGTGGAAAGACAAACTCGGAAGTCGGATCCGACATCCACAATGGGGTCGCATCGCATCCTCCTCACCGCGGGTTCCAACGCCAAAGGCCAACTCGGAACTGGTTCCTACGACGACGCCCATACATTCACGCCATGTCAATTCGCAGGGTGCGAACCCAACCAGCTCCCCATTTCCGCTTCAAAGGTCACGCACATCGCATGCGGGGCGAACCACACGCTCCTGCTGCTCCAACGCCTCGATGGATCCACTATGCTGTGGGGCACTGGAGACGGAAGACGAGGACAACTCGGCCTGGGGTACTTTTGCGGTGCAGATTCAGGGGAACGCGGTCCAGAGCCTGGTCCAGACCCGGCGCCGTGGACGACCTTTCACGAGCTCGTGTTGGGCCCACCCCCCTGGGCCGACTCGGGCGCGTCGTACGCTGAGCGCGGGTACACGCACAAACACGTCGCTGCTGCGTGGGAGACGACGTACGTCGTGCTCGCGCGTCCTGGGGGCTCGGACGTACTGTTGTCCATGGGGTCGGACGAGTTTGGTGCGCTGGGCGGTGGCGGGGGCGATCGCCCGCGGGCGGACGCCGCGGTGCCTGGGTCAGCGGGGGTCGTCAGCTTTGATCACGTCTTCCCGGACGACGCTGGACGCGATGCGTCCAGATCGGTGTGTGTACGGTCTCTGCATACGGGTCCGCGACACGTCGTTGCGCAGCTCGTCATGACGAGCGCAGTCACTACCCACTCGGATAGGTCGTCCGCGCGCCCCCGCTGCCAGACCGTCCTTGTCGGGTGGGGTGCGTCCAGACACGGCCAACTCGGGCAGAACGGAGGGGTACGGTTCGTCGCGCGCCCCACGCGCCTGCCCGTCGACATCGATGACGACCCTATGGTCTCGTGTGCGCTGGGGAACCAGCATACGGTCGTCTTACATGCGTCGGGACGGACATCCGCGTTCGGGTCGAATAAGCATGGACAGATCCCGTCGCTCGGATCTCAAATGCGCATCTGCAGACTTGGGTGTACGTGGAATGGCACGTATATGCAGACGATCGGGGGTGATGAACAGGTTTTGCTCTCGGTTGGTAACGATGCTCAAGGGCAGCTTGGGCGGGGCTGCACTACCGACACCGACACTGCTGTCAGCCTTCCCGTAGACCGCGCCTTGTCTAGCTTCGTTTGCGGGAGTGAATATGTTCTAGCTACGATGTCCAGCTCTTCGCAGGGGAGTAACTCAGTCGTAGGATGGGGTTGGAACGAGCATGGAAACATGGGACTAGGGTCATTGGGTAACGTTCCCATTCCAACGCAGTTGTGGCCAAGGGAAGATGTAGAAGTGTATAGGAAATACCCACAGAAGGTGGTAGACATTTGGGCAGGATGTGCTACAAGTTGGTTACTTGTCGAATAAAAAAGCTACTGAAAGTCCTGGAGAGACTCATGCATACAAAGAAACTGGTGGTTCGAGGGCTCCGTGGGTTTCTAGCTTGCGTCGTCGTCGAGCAGGCCCATGTCCTGGTGGATCTGTCGAATCGTGGTTCCCCTGATCGCGGCCAGCTGTAAATCAAAGGTGAGTATATGCGCGTCACTTCTCCGAGACATGGTACCCTTCCGATGAGGATCTTTGAGAGATATCAGTTTCAAAGTGTTGCACGCAAGGAAACCCACTCTAGACCTGCGTGGCATCCTTGGCTTCGTTGTAACGATGAAGTAACTTGATATGTCGCGACACGATTTCTTCCGCGTTTTCGTTTGGCCTGAGAACGTGAGCTGAGAGGTCGATCTCTCGTCCAGGGCAAGAGGAGGCGCATATACCCCAGTCTTTGCTGTAGCTCGTCTATCTCGGCTTGAAGCTTGGCGACATGTTCCTGTTGTTTCTGAGACAGACACTGGCATGTCGCAAATCATTTCCACACCATGGACGAACGTACTTTGGTGGATGTGCGTGCGTACATCACGGATGTTGATTTCAATTGCAGAGAGGTGCTTCGCGGGAGAACAGGGGTTAATGATGCTCGGGAATAAATTGTGAGAAGTGTGTGAAGTCGGACGTAATTTTATGAATTAAGTCAGACGAAATGGTGGGGATAGAGCACTCCGTTTGTCCCCTAAACTACGTCCTAGCTAATGTATTATCATACTAAATTGCTAGTATAATTCGGCTTGACGAGGCCGGGCGTAACTAGCTTACACCTTACGCCGTTCCAACGTAAATAAACTGGGCCAAACAGTCTGGGAGTCCTGAAATAGCTCACCTCTGTCTCCGCCCAAGGCTCGATCGCACATCCGTCCCTCAACATGGCTTGGAGGTGCTCAGGGAGGTCAAACACTGAACTCATCTCCAACCTCACCAGGCATGGCATCCTCACGACCGATCGTGTCGCTGACGTACGGCTCGTTCACTGTGTCCGTACCCATATAGCCCCTGACACACCCGCAGGCCATGTCCAAGGTAGATCGCGCCAACTTTGTCCTCAAGACATCTCAGGCATATGACGATTCACCTCAGTACGTTCTGTGTTTCTCTGTCCTATGAGCTGACGACAAGACGGACGTTCAGATCGATCGGGCATGGTGCGACTATATCCGCACCCCACATGGTACGTCCCATTCCTCGTACTTTGACGCTACCTGACTCGTCGTATACAGCACGCTCACGCCTTGGAGAATCTTCTCCCCTTCCTCAACCCTGGGGCATCCGTCCTTGATGTGGGCAGCGGTTCGGGCTATCTCTGTGCCGTCCTCCATCAGCTAGTTTCTCCACCACAACCGGGGGCTCCTCAGGGTAAAGTCGTCGGTATAGACCACATACCCGACTTGGTCGAGTGGTCTAAATCTAATCTGAACAGTAGCGATCTTGGCCCTGCTATGAATGAGGGTAAGATCGTTATAGTAACCGGGGACGGAAGACAGGGTGCGTTACCACTACCCAGTCGAGGTCGGGATATTTGATCTCCCATGTAGGTTACCCTGCCTCGGGTTAGCGCAAGCTGTTCCCTCTCTGTTCATCGCCTTTATCTTTGCATAGGTCCCTATGACGCCATCCATGTCGGTGCTGCGTCTGAGAAGCTTCCCGACTCCCTAGTCGAGCAGCTCAAAGCGCCCGGAAGAATGTTCATTCCAGTTGGTGGTTCATACAACCAGGCCATCTGGCAGGTTGAGAAAGACGCCAATGGCAAGGTGTCAAAGAAAGAACTCATGGATGTCATGGTCAGTCTCCAATACCCTGACGTCTTTGATCTTATTGAATTCGAGGACTGACTTTCATTGGTAACACCTTGGTTTACCTTGCCATAATTTATTTGTTAAATTAGTATGTTCCTCTGACTGACGCCGAAAAGCAAAAGAGAGGGTATTAAGTAACGAGTGGACTTGTTGGAGAGTGAGCGAATGAAGTAGGAGTGCGAGTGGTGCTGTCTTTGTTCATTTCTCGTCATTGGACATATGTATGTACCATTTGATTGCATCGCAGATTGATAACAGTGATGTTACTGTAGTTTGCCTCCGAAAACGATGTCTGATGCATGAGACGAAGTCAGGTTTATCACAGGTTCCGATAGTATTTGCCAGACATACATACATACGAGCTACTTGTAATCAGATATATAATGAAGTATAAAGAGAGATAACAAGCGAAACAAACAGACACGACACGACAATAGCAATACGAGAGTACAGGGAACTTTTTTGATAGTACCAGTTACACCCTGGCCTTCTTGGAGACAGTTTCCCCACCATCTTCGTCACCTTCTTCATTAGCGTCCCCCTGAGCAAGCTCATCAACCCCCCGTTTTGAACCGGCGACGGACGACGAAAGGTCGGTAAGATTTTCCGCTGTCCCTTCGTCGTCGTCGTCGTCGTCGTGATACTCGTCGTCTTCATCGTCTTCTTCCTCGCCATATTGCTCGGTGGCGCCATTTTTCTGCGAACAATTTTTCATTAGTGCTGCAGACGTGTAGAGGGACAAGTAAAATGTACATTGCCCAAAAGTTCAGCGGTGAGCTGCAAAGGACTTTAAGGACGTCACTTGACGGGGGACAAGCACAGGCGTACATTATCAGGTCCAGGTGGATACGCTTCTTCGTAGGCGTCTTCGTCCTCCTCGTCCTCCTCTGGCTGATAAGCGTCACCTTCTTCTTCGCCCTGTCATACGAGAGGTCAGCAGGAAGACATCACCGCGCGCTTATCGGATAAATGAACACATAATACCTCTAACTCATAAACATCACTCTCTTCCCCTTCGTCGTACTCCCCTTCTTCCTCTTGAGCAAGATTTGGTTCAAGGGCGGGTTCAGCAGCCATTGTGATTCCTTTTTAGAGGGTCGGTAGCGGTGTGGGTGAAAGGTGATGGGAAAGAAATGTTAGCGCCGGGATTGAAGGGATCCAACGGTGGTCCGTTCAACGACCGGGGGGAAAGAAAATCGACGGGCAACGAATTCCAAAAAAACTTCACAGACTGGACTTGTAGGATGGGAGTCGGCGTGAAAGTGGTCGTCTGACGCAGTCCCGTCAACGTGACGAGCCCGATGTGTAATTGTAAGCGTTTTCTGATGGCCAGGGGAGGGAAATCGGGTGTTAGAATAACGGCAGATGACAACGGAATTGGTAGGGAGACACTCACAGTCAGTTGGGGTCGCTGGCGAATTGTGAGGACGAACGTTGGTGTGACCTTCCATATGCACGCTTATTATTCCGAGATTGATTTCTCACTCAAGTACTGGCGGAAGAGGAGGCCTACCTTGTATAGCAGGAAAGGGGGGTCGACATAGAGCGGAAGAAAGCGAAGGGGTCGTCTCCCTCGGGGATTGCCGACAGCCCATGGATAGCAACATCGACGAATGCACTGGTAAGAGAGCTGTGGAGCTGTGTTTTTATTTCGACCCAGGCACCACCGGTGACCTTTATATGCAGAACGGCTGCTCTCACTGGAAGCATCAAGGTTTCCCCATGAGGCGTTTGCCCAAACCCGGTCGCTCGGCCCATCGTGCCAGCATCCGATATCAGTTTTAAACCTTGAGAACACGTTTTCTCACTGATACGAGTCAACACAGGTGTGAATACAAGTACGTTCGTGACAGGTGTCCTAGTTTTATTTGACTGATCGTTCACATCAGGAGTGCGTCCTTGGTCTGGGACACTGCACGTTTTTGTCGGGAGCGGGTCGAGTTCTCGGATGGCGGGATCCCATTGATGCGCTCTGGCTGAGTGACGACACTTGGCCGCTCATCCTGGTTCTAGGCTGCGCTGGGGATTTCTCCTTCGGGTATCCCCGGTTCCATCCCACCGAAGCGAGATGGAAGCTCTTCTGGCTTGGTTTTGACGTGAGATGAGATTCGTATGACTATGCAGGGAAGAGTTGTACGCCAACGGTGCGCAGGCTCACTAGTGCTGTGATGTCGTCTAAACGGGATGCTGCGTTGGCATAAAAACCGCCGATTATCATGATAAGTATGCCTGAGCGACTAGGCCCGAGCATCCCTGTTATAATTACGTCGGGAGATCGCCGTTTGACTAGCACAAATCCACAGGTGGGCAAGTATAATTGATGTCAGCTGAGTTTGGGGTCTCGGAAACAGTTGATTCTGGTAATCACGGTTCCAAGAAAATTGGCGACTGCGCAGCGCTTGACACGCGGGAAGTGCAGACCGCTGGGGGGCAGCGCTGACGTCTCAGTGGAGTCGAGGAGGCTGATTGGACGGGAAAAAATCAGGCTTGGTGGAGTGAGATAATACGTCTGGATTCGAGCGCGTCCTTCTGAGCGAGCTGCCTGTCCGAAGGCTAGTAATATTAATCGACTCCGCCTTAACAACACTTCCAACCACTTTCCTTTATTCCTCTGCTCGCTTCTTCGACGTCGACGACCACGACGACGAGTGCGGCGCTGCTTGGACAGATCGTCCAGTTTTGAACCGCCTTGCCATTTGTGACAGCACAGCTGAGCCTCGAGGCAGGGAGCGACACTGATCACCATCACCATCTTTTTCCGCTGCTCGTGGCCTTCACGCACCCACCGCACGTCCGCCAAAACCGTCCAATCTGTCAATTCCGTACCAACTTCCGCTCTACCTAATTCATCCTTCTGTCCCTCCTTCCTCCTCTCCCCCACATAGCCCGCGACAAGTCCGGCACCGCCAGTGTCCCCGCGAGAATACAAAAACCTTTTGAGCCCCGTTCTCGCATGCATAGTGCCTCCGCCGCTCACCAGCACGTCCATTTCTCGAAGAAAAACCTGAAAACTGTCCTAGGCTTCGGTGTTCTCTCTTTTAGAGACGTGAATCCAATCCGCGGTCGTTCTTCCGTCGACACCCATCGTCCCCGCGAACCATCCTCCAGAGCTAGCGTTGACATCTCCAAGACCTACCAGTGCGACCGAAAATCAAGAGTCGAACGTTCAAGCATCACGGACCTCTCTTTCTTCGAGTCACGTACCTCCTCCCCTCACAGTGAACACGCCCCTCACAATAACTCCGTCCGCAGTATGAAGAGCCTAGACGCCGCTCCTTCCCGTTCCACGCGAAGACCTCCAGTTCGCATCGATGCTCAGGAAGGTCCTTGGAGTATCAGCGTCGCAGAGACGCCACATGATGCCCGCTCCTACTCGATTTACATAAAGAGTGAGTCGCATCCTTCCTCCCACCCCTCCCCCACACGCCTCGGACCTACATGTACTTTTTACTGTCTTATTGAGTGCGTCGATGTCGCTTCCGTGTCCATCGGTGCCCGTCGTATCCGCTCTCTTGACGTTCCTGGCCATCTTGATATGGTTATCCGTAATCCAACATTCTTTTGCTTTCGCCTCCCGTTTCATCTCTTCTTCCTGCACCATCGCTAACACCGCCGTTCCCTTTACAGCACCCACGCATAATCTTACCCTTACGCGTACAGCCACAGAGGTCGTCGAGCTGCATGCGAAACTCGAAGACTCTGATGGCGCATCCAAGCTCCCCAAGTTGCCCATCGACATCGCCTCTCTCCCCCAGCAGCCTGCGAAGCGCAAATCCACGTTCCTGAATACCCTCTCGCGCCTCGCCTCGCCCTCGACAAACAAAGTCGGTCGTCAGACGTCCGTCCGGGTGCCAAGTAGTCCCAACTCCGGATCCTCGACCGCAGATCATATAACTTCCCCCTCGCAGGAGATTAGTGACCCCTTCACGACCCTCTCTGCTTCATCAGCCAGCATTGTCTCCAACGGAAAACCCGCTAATACCACGATGACCGCTCTTGCTGCATACCTGACCACCATTTCCAACGATCCATCGCTCAGGCAGGCCCGTGCTTGGAAACGTTTCGTTCATGTCCGCACCGACGATCTGCAGAGCGTACGTGCTGAGCGGGCGATTAAGCGCGTGCGCTCCGACCTCGCTGCACACACCAGCTCAAAGACGGGTGTATGCGCACATCCCAGCTCGACCAACGTTAGCTCGTCTAATCTCAGCGAGATTGTGGACGGCATAGAGAGCATAAATGATACCGTGGAAGAGGAGGCCATTGCTAACGAATTGAATAAAAGTGATCTTCGGGAAGCGGAAATTAAGGAGGAGGAAGTCGAGGCCAACGCACCCTCGTCGCAGTCCGTGGCAGAGCAGGTGCAGACCATCGAGATAGAGAGGTCCGACGATGGCCACCCCGACGATCTACCGGCTGACGGTGCCAAGGCCGTCCAGGATACGGATGTCGTTACCAATGGCGCTGTTGAAGAGGAGGAAACCACCTTACCTACTCCAGTCGCCGATAGCCCAGCATCGAGGATTCCTCGCTCGCACTCTGCCGATCCTGACAGCACGCGCCGACTCTCGCGGGTGTATACTTCGTCGACAACGCAGGACGGCACATCGTCCGCTACTGGTGACGAATCGTCGATATCTACCACTGCCCGTCGTGCGCGCAAGAAGCGTTCCCAATCGACGGACCCCAGTCGCAAGAAAAAACTCCAACGGAAGGTCGCTATTGACGACTTTGAGATGATGCGTGTCCTCGGGAAGGGTTGTGCGGGCAAAGTCCTCTTGGTGCGGCATAAGAATAGCTCGGATTTGTATGCTCTCAAGGCCATCACCAAGCGTCATGTTTTGGCCCACCAAGAGCTCCAGCACACCTTGACCGAGCAAGCCGTCTTGAAGCGCATGGCAAAAGAAGCCAAGGACCCGTTTGTGGTCAAGCTTTGGTGGAGTTTCCACGACAAGGAGAATTTGTTCCTGGTCATGGTAAGCCAGCATTCCTTTTATACTGCCACTGATTGCAAAGCAACTGACGCCGTTCCTTCTCAATTTTCATAGGACTTCCACCCTGGCGGTGATCTTGCCACGCAGCTTGCACGTTGGGGAAGGCTAGGCCGCGACCGCGCAAGATTCTACGCCGCGGAGATTGTCGAGGGTGTGGAAGGCCTCCACATGGCTGGCGTCATTTACCGTGACCTTAAGCCGGAAAATATCCTTATCGGAGCTGACGGACACATAGTCTTGACAGACTTTGGTCTTTCGAAAGAGTTTCCCCGCCGCACACTGCCCACCACAGCACCACCTACACCCTCTGGTACCCGTGGAGAATTCTACACCGGTCCAGGTAGCGAGCCCACAACGCCACCTTGGATGAAAGGCGAGAAGGGCCAAGACCTTTCCGCAGGTTGGCCAGGTCAGGGTGTTGTCCCAGCAGACACCACGACCACGTTCTGCGGCACAGCAGAATACCTCGCACCCGAGGTTATACAGGGACTGCCGTACAGCTACGAAGTTGATTGGTGGAGCTTTGGCACGATGCTTTATGAGATGTTGACAGGAATCGTACGTTAAGCGGCTGGTGCTTTCTTACGTGTCGTGCGAGAGGGGCTGACATCTTGATTGCAGACGCCTTTCTGGGCTAATAATCATTCGGATATGTACGTCAGGGTGTTGCAAGATGAATTGCAATTTCCTGAAGATAGGGCGATGGACCAAGACACGAAGAGTTTGATACGAGGTGTAAGCGACCTTCCTTGTCGAATGACCTTCTATCCTCTTATACGTTTCATGTAGTTGCTTCAACGAAATCCTGCATTGAGAATATGCGAACCTCGGATCAAACGACACCCGTATTTCTCTATGATGTGAGTAGAAATCGAGCGCGTGTAATGTTATTCATTTGACTCATCGCATTTCAGCGATTGGTCGCACGTGTACTATAAACGCTACATACGTGAGGCGTCCAGTTCCATTTTGTTCATTTCGTGCTTACACCCACCCCTTTCTTTTTTTTTATTAGCCCCCTATATCCCCCCCATCGACCCTTCGAATGCCAGTGATACCCAGAACTTTGATGACACGTTCCTTGATATGGAACCAGTGATAGATGACCCCAACGATCAAGATCAAGTGGATACCGATCAGGATCGCGATCAGACGGACGGTGAAGCCGCAGACGGCGAAGATGCATACCCAACACCTTCTCACTCACGCAGCCCGTCGGTGCACCCAGATGAGAGTAACGTGGACGTGTTCGATGGCTATTCGTTCAAAGGTCGTCACTCAGTCATTATGGATGAGGAGGAGGAAGACGGCTCCGGAGACTCGGGAGAGGAGACGGACGAGGAAGACCTCCCGTCGGTTCTGACCGACATGATGGATAGTCCCGCTCTGCTTCCTCGGGAGGCAGAGGCTGTCACCGAGCCACCTGTCAGCGACGAGCAACCCACTGAGCCTGAGCCTGAGCCTGAGCCCAAGACGCCAGAGGCACGGCCTCAGACGCTCGTGGAAGAAACTCCAGAGCCAGAAAAGGTCATCACGGCCACTGTCGAGCCAGCACCATCTACCGATCTTTCATCGACGCCTCGAACTACAGAGCCGCCTACTCAGAACGCCCCAGCAGAACACACAGAAACCGCTCCTCCCTTGCCTGCCAAAGATACCAAACCCAAGGTTACCAAAGTTCCTGCCACCTCGAAGGCTACTGTTCGAAATACTCGTGTCCGTCGCGAGAAGTCTGGTGTTCCAGCTTTGGATCGCTTCATCTCCGATGGTCCTGACGAAGATGAAGATATGACCGAGAAAGAGGAAGACGATGACTGGGACTTTATCGAAGCTGACGGCGAAGATCGCAACGGCACCGGCACCGGCACCAAGGGCACGAGTCTCTTTGCACGCGGCGTTGTGGACCGGTATAGATTGGCCGTGTTCCGCAAAGCGTCTACGCCGTCTCAACGCGTTGGCGGTCGGTCGTTCTCCGGCCTCTCGAAGGAATCGGATCTGCACGCGGTGGAGTTTGCGGATTCGCCTAGTCCTTCAGAAAAACGACGGGGTCGTGCGCCGGGCCTCAAGTTCCGAAAGACGCCCCAATTCCTCAAAGGAAAGTCACCGCCTTCGTCTTTCTCTGCCAAGAGCGCGTCCACGATCAAAACGTCCACCCCATCGAATGCCGCGACTAGCGCCACCATCTCGAGCAACGGTCTATTGACACCGGCCGTATCGGCCGCAAGCACGATGGCTATGTCCCCCTCGTTAAGGTCAAAGGAATCGGCCATATCGGTCGGAGACCAAAGCCAATCGTCCGACCAGTCCAACGGCGAAA
Source organism: Xanthoconium purpureum (assembly GCA_038090075.1). Lineage (NCBI taxonomy): Eukaryota > Fungi > Basidiomycota > Agaricomycetes > Boletales > Boletaceae > Xanthoconium > Xanthoconium purpureum. Next base: position 78,916 of record JBBPMA010000022.1, read on the forward strand.
CCGCCGAGCCCATCTCACACCCGACATCACCCGAGGTGCCCAAGTATGGGTCTCATCACAACGAGGAACCAGAGAAACTGAGGAGCAAAAAGCTGAAGAAGTACAAGGAGAACGCTGAAAAGATGCTTTCGCTCTTTGCCTCTCAACGCTAGTCCTCACTTCCTTGCGTGTGTCGGGGGCTGGATCCTTGGCGCAACCCGACGATCCCTATTTCTCGCAAATTTCATCCAATGTCGAGTGTAAGCTTTAACTGCACGCTCATGTGCGCTCTCTTTCTTTCATTATCTCTATGCATTACCCATTACTTACCCGCATTTGTGTTTCTCACGTCTTCACTGTCATTTTGCTTTTTTCTACTCATCGAGGATTTGCTATGCCTAGCGCCGTAGCTTTACCCCCCTTTTCTTCCTTACTTAAGGACGACACGGCACCTTTTTTTGCTCTAGGTCTTAATTACATTGTTGTGTCTATATTTTCCTGTCACTACAAGGTTGCATTGCTGTTTTGCTTAGCCGTCCCACTCCTGCGCATCCAAACCAAACAATATTGATCCTTTTTTTGCTAGAAACTACAAGTCAACTTAATATTTTTCAAGTCGTCTGATTGTTTCTTACGGTTCCTCTTCTCTTCCTGGGAACTCTGTTTTGCGACAAAGAATGTTCGTGTATATACCACACTGTGCATGTCCCTCGTCTAGTGCAAATAAAGCATTGTAGAAGAACACGTTTGACAAGTCCACGGAGCTAATTGAACTGTGGTCACCACCAAACTCTATTTCAACACCATCCGCTGTCACCACTCTTTCTCTGGCATGTTATTCTGTCAAATTACTTTGGGAATATTGGATATAAATAACCAGTGAAATTCAATGCAAGCCCCAACCGATTCTATTCAATATTCAATCTACCCTTTGTGTTTGAGCTTTGGATGTTCAGTGAAAAATGGGCCACAGTGATAGCTGGTCCCTTCTCATGATTGAACATAGCGAGTGAACCATTCTGCTTATGTACCTAATCAGAGAATTTGTGGAACTTCCTTTCTTGTCAAACCCCTCGACCACATCCTTGCCACTTGACTTCAACATCTCCCAGATGATGGTTGCCACACTCTTCCCTGATGACATCCCCAACAAGGGCAAGTTAAAATCCCTGCTCGCAACACGTCGGCATTTCTCTATTGACAACGACTCGATGCTTCTTTGTGTCACAATGTCCAGGCGAACTGTGTTGACTCTGCCACAACATTACATGGTGCATATCCAGCGCTTCCTGTGGAGGGAAGATGCAATCCGCTTGGTGCTCCACTACTCAGGGCAGCTTGACATCTCTGAGGAGTTGTCAGACAACCTCAAAATGGTACTTTGGTACATGGACGAGGTAATGAAGGGCATGGTATCTGAGTCAGGCCCCACCAGAACTTTGGACAAATCAACCTTCCGAAGTGTGGTGTTTGACCAGTACTTGGTCCGTGAATACTGGGTTCGTCGACATGAGCCCTTGAAGGTACGAGAATTCCAGCACAACTCTGATCGCAACCTAAACCACAGCAGCATGAATGAATGTGGTGAGTGTAGTGGCATCATCATTTTATAGCCCAGGGCTGAATTAAGATAGACTGGAAGCAATACGAGGACACACTTGGTGGGATCTGGACAGGTGCACGAGTGCAGTATACCATGACGAAGGAAATGCAGAGCTTGGACATAGCAACAAAGCTGCTGGAGAAGATGAAGGTATTCTACGACCCACCAGTTGTTAATGATCCAGATTGTGAGTGATTCCTTGTTGCAGCTCTGCTATCTCGCTAACATTCTTTACTAGTTGGATACACCTTTCAGGAACACCTGGGATCTGACAATGAGCATGAACCTGCTGGTCCTTCACTTAATGCAGATGGCATCCCTGCTTGGTTGCAGAGGCTGGTCTAACCTGCCTTAGTCTGCGGAAACAGGACCAACAGCCATCCAACTTGAAGGGCTCTCTTGCATCCACACATGTTGGAAAACGTAGAAAAAGTCCAAAGTTAATTAAATCCTAGTACCGCTATGCGTTCTACCAAAATCTATATTGACGTTGTCGAGGCTCGCTGTCTTCCTCTAGCACGTTATTCTGTCGAATCACCTTGATAAACACGCTTTCCAACGTCGCCCTCTCGACAGTGTATTCCGAAAAGTCGCCTTGCGTGGTAAGGACGTGGAAGAGCTGGGCAAGCGTCATGCCACTGTCGCCGTTCTCATTTTCTCTCCCATGACGGTCACTTTGACGGATCGGCACCTCAAATCGCGTAGCGACGTCGTCCATGGGACGTCCGCCTGGGATGTGACTCATGAGGGCTTGAGCTCTCATGACGTCTTGCCGGGTAGGACAGGAAAAGTGGACTTGATACGTGGCATAACGCGCAGCGAGTTCCTCTGTGGTGCCGATGGCTGTTTACGTGGGGTGAGCGGGACGAAGCAGGGAGGAAGGCTGAGAGGACTTACCGAGCATCTTCTTGGATATGATTCCGACCTTGTTCGCGAGCGCAGACGCTTCCTCCATAGAGTCTGAGAAGAAGAGTATGTCAGGCGGGCGATGGACGAAAAGGTGGATTGCTGGGTGACACACGAGTGGTGATGAGGACCGCCTTCCCGACCGCAACGTTCCTCAATGTTCCCCACATATCTCTCTTTGTTTTGGCGTCGATGCCAGTGGAGAATTCATCTATGAGAACGACAGAGGGATTGCCTGAAATAAAAGACGTCAACAAAAGCTCGATAAATGTGAATGAGGTCGCAGCTCACCGATGAGCGCAATCGCGAGCGCAAGTTTACGCTGATTGCCACCCGACAGTTGACTCGCCAGTCGGTCAGCATACATGTTCAACGAAGTCATGGCCATGAGGTACTCGACATTTGCGTTTAATTCGGGTCCAGGCTTGAGTCCCTTGAGGCGTCCGTAGATCAATAGGTGTTCCCGAGTGGTTAGTTGCGCGTCGATTGCGGTGAACTGGGGGCAGACACCGAGCGCGAGACGTGCGTTTCGGGGGGAATTGACGACAGAGACACCTTTAATCTTGACATCTCCTATGTTAGGGACGACATCGCCGCCTTCGAGTCCAAGAGTCGTTAGTAAGGATGTCGGATGGGAGTGGTAGATCGCATACGAATCATGTTGAACGTTGTGGTCTTGCCCGCCCCATTGGGTCCAAGCATAGCAAATATAACGTCCATTGAAACCCCAAAGGAGACATCGTCTACCACTCTGTTCCCATCAAACGACTTGGTGACATGAAGGACGCGTAACGCATCGTTCGACTGTGCGACTGCGCTCGCCTCCCTTGCTACGTCCTGCCGCGAAAGCTCGTTAGCGGCGAGGTTCTCGTCGAGTCGTGCCTGCTGCTTGTGCGTCTTCAGGTAACGACGTGGAACGATAGATCCCGAGTCCGCCCATACAAGAATACCGAAAAGGACAAAACCGTAAACAAAGAGGTATAGAATCGGCCCGCCATATCGCATGATATCACCCAGGTAAGAAGTTGTGACCAGCGTGGACTCATTGCAAAGCAGCGAGAACAGGTTGACCGAAACAAGTGCCGAGCGCATCTGTGTTGAGAATTCAGACGACTCATGGCAAACAGTTGCCTCAAGAAACCTACCACGCTAGTAACAGGCGAAAGGATCGACATGGTGAAATCTGCCAGAAACCTCTTAATCAAGGTCAATGTCACATTCAGAAGACTAGCTTACGAATGGTCGTGATTATTTGACTTGCTTGCGAAGTCTTTGCATACGTGAGGGTTAGAAGGTACGCAGACAAGTACAGCTGGAAATGACTGAGAATCCTTCGTGTATCCCTGGCTCAAGTTTGCACTTACGATAAACATGACAATCTGATAGCCAGCGACGGCGGCAAACGATGTGAGGGGGGATGACGTGAACAGCGAGACACAATAGGAAAACAGTGCGCCAACGGCGCCGTATTGTACAAGGACGACCCACTGATCAGGATGCAGTTAGTAACTGAAAAAGAGTACAAAGAAAAGTGACTTACAAATAGGCCAAGCCCATAGAACTGATCAGAAACAGCAGCGAAAACAATGATGACAATAGTGGCGACGATGATGCCAAAAAGCGAGTCCCAGAGCAAGTGGCCGAGCCAAAGACCAATTGGGTCTGACAAACCATTCGAAAGCTGCATCGCCTGGACAGACGATCGCCGCTCCCGTGAGACATACAAGGAGAAGAATGCAGGGTACACGGCCTTGGGAGTGAATGAATACATGAGAGATGCGTGGACGGCAAAACCTTACCATGGCAGCCCCAAAGAACGCGATCCATTTCAGGTCTACAAGGGTCCCACCTGCTATCGGAGGGAAGCTTGCATAGTTGGCCATGATAATGCTAGGTGTGCCCGACTCGTCGCCCGACGCGTTCAAAGCACGGTTATAAAGAATGTTGGTAGCCAGATTAAGCATCGTCGGACCTGTCAAACCCGGAGGAGGGGTAGCATCCCAAGCCACCAACGCGTCGCCTGTTTGCGCGTCGATTGATATACCACCAATGGGAATGGTAAGGTAGTCCTGTTGGATCGTCGATACGAACGTGGCATTATCCGGGACGTTTTCTGTCAACAGGAACATGGTTGATCGACCTAGTGTTGCTGTAATATTGGGCGGCGATTCCAATATTCTGGCACCGGGCATGGAATCAAGGATCCCGATGGGCGAATCTGGCCAGAAGAGGGGGATGACAGTCTCATTCTTCAATTTGACTGTGCACGACGGAGCCTGGCCGGACAAGTAAAACAACGGGATGCAGGCTCCACAAACGGCGATGAGAACAGCAAGCAGGGGCGTAAGCCAACTTCTCCGTGCAATCAGCATTCGTTTATAGAATATCGTCAGCGCTTGGCTGAAGGGCGAACGTGCACGACCATGCGTCAGCGTGAGTGGGAAAGGAGCTGAAATGGCTCGTGGGGAATCTGGGACACTCGGGGCCGGTGTAGTTTCTGTAGAATGCGTTGACTTCTCCCCATTGTTCGCCGTGTTCGGTGTGCGATCCCGGGACTCTGATTCTATTAGGTCGAGGAAGATATCCTCAATCGAAGTTCCCAGTATGTCAACGGATCTGATAAGGTAGTTTCCAGCCTCGTTGTCAAGCAGCTGGAGCACCTTCTCAACTACGGCTGAGTCCTTCGACTTGAGGTGATACGCAGTATGAATAGGGGAAGACTGCGTCAGAGTGCACTGTGGTGCAAACTCTCGAAGTCGAACCAGAACCTCCAGGGACAAATTCGCAGGATCTTTTTCGCCTAGGTCATGCGACTCGAACGTAATCTGAATGCTATAGCCTTGCCCGAGGTTGGTCTTGAGCGCCACCGGCGACCCCTCAGCTACCAGTTTTCCAGGCGCGGCCAACATCGCGATGTGATCAGCAAGAAGGTCGGCTTCATCGAGAAAATGGGTTGTGAAGACGATCGTCCTGTCGTGCTTGACTGACGTCAAGGTTCTCCAGAGTGCGCGACGCGACAAAGGATCGACGCCAGAGGTGCATTCATCGACGAGGACAATTTTGGATCCACCAATTAGCCCAATAGCGAGCTGGAGCTTCCTTTTCTGTCCCCCAGAAAGTGTGTTGGCATTCGAGTGGATCTTCTTTTCAAGGTCACAATCACGCAGTAGTTGTTCAAAGTCATCGTCTTCGGCCGCAGAGTGTGGGGAGTACTTGATTGCGCGCCAGACGCGGAGAGTCTGGTAACACGTGAGGTCGGGGAAGAGGACATTCTTCTGAGGCACTATTCCGAGTGTGCCACGTGGGGGACGTTTTAACCCACCCTCGAAAGTGACGGAACCAGAACTACGCCCCAAGAGGTTTGCAATGATAGAAAGAGAGGTCGACTTTCCAGCGCTAATTCACCGTTAGAACAGCTGCCGGACTCATTCCCTATGTAAACTCACCCGTTTGAACCCAGCAAGACAAAAATACCAGACTTGGGGATGTCCAACGAAAGGTCGGACACGGCAGTAACTGGTCCCTTCTCACGACTGAACACGGAGGGAGCGAAGGTCTTATGGAGGTTTTTGATAGAAATTGCCACCCCGCTCGGGTGCGGAGGAAGATCATGCTGCCTATGTCTGCGGAGACAAGACCAAAAACCGTCTGACGGCTCTCTCGGATCGTAGAGACGCTTTTCAAGTAGTGTTCCCAGATATGGCCACAGAAATACATCAACCTGGTAAGATTCCTAAGAGAAAGAATTGGGAAGGCTGAGATAATACTTACAATGCATGCAATCATAATCGGGAGGAGCGTGAGGTGGTCGTCTGGGTCTGGGTTTACGAGGTTGGTTGGCATGAGATGATTCTCGTAACCACAAATTGCACGGATGGCAAAGATGTAGTATCCGGGCGGGAAGATAATGGTGAATATCGTAGCAGCCCCGGTACTAGCACGAGAAAACACCAGCGCAAGGATTGCAAAAAGGATTGATAAGAATGTCGACGCCACGGCGGCGAGTTGGGGACTCTTCCCAAAAGGGGCAGCCACGAAGAAAGACCAGCTGGCAAGCGACAAGCCAAGTAGAAGATGCACTACGAGGACTATACCGACGCTGGTCTCCGTGAAAATTCGGTAGTGCCATATCAACGCCACAATAATCCAAGCTGGAAGGTACGCGAGCGATATGCTGATATGCCATGATCTATGGAGTACAATGAGGCTTGACGAACTATTCGGAGGAAAAGGTGAACCTACGTTATGCGAGCTGAATCGAGAAGCCCCATTGCCTTCATGTGGCTAGTCAGCAGATTGGCTCGCTCCCCAGTAAAAGCTCCAGGGAGTTGATAAGCGATGCCAATATAGCATATAAAGCTAGCAAAGAAGTAAGTTCTTGACGAATATGCATAGCCTGAAAATGCGTACAAAGCGAGGACGAGTAGATTCCTAATGCCCCTGGTATAACCTGGAAAAGAGATGAACGACAAATACACAAAGCAATGACGAGCACCGACTCAATCTCGTGTCCGTCGATTGTTGTTGATTGGTTTCTTGAGTGTATGGCCATTCCAAAGGAGTTGGAATCGATTGTCCTGCTCTCAGAGCGATAAATGCCTGAAATGATGAATACATTACCAAGACGAGCGTCATTTATACCCGAGCTTTCACGTTACCTTATCTATCGCCAACTGCAATGGTAGAATGCGAGTTTCGATATCACTCGTGTGACTGCCGACGTTGACGTATATGAGACCTCCATCAGCGCTTATCGTATAACTGATAGGAATGGTGTCGTTCGGAGAATTGGGAAGGTAGTTGAACGCAACGCCCGCATAGCACTCAGAGATCAAGTTGAAGTTCTGTGGACAGCTGAAAGGAATGTCTGCGGGACTGGCAACCTGTTTGACGGCGCCCATCTGGTTTTTGTTGAAACCGCTGGTTACATGCGCCATGATGGCATCCGCCGATGGGCTTCCAGTACCGTCCGTCCCGTCAGCCCATATAAGAGCTAGAGAGCCGTCGAATTGCGAGGTGAAGTTGTAAACGGGTGAAGGACTACCCATGCCATACTATATAGCAGGTCAGGGAAAGGTACGCTCTAGAAAGCAGGACGCACATTGTTGGGCTTCACAAGGAAGGTCTGAGCGATAGAAAGAAAGACTGCACAAGACATCAACAGGATCTTTGACAAAGGGGGGCCGCACATACCTCCGTAACCGACCGGGAGCAGGACGCATCGCAGCAAATTCAGCTGTACAACATGTCAACCATCCCATGAAGGAGACTGGCCGTGCAGACTCACGAGTTTGTGCTTGGATAGAATGATCCAGTTCTTCCAGAATAGGGCTGCAAACTGTTTGAAGAACAGGCCCTCCATGTTGGCAGTGGCTCGTCTTCGAGGACAAAGTCAAAGACTTGAGAAGGTCATGAGAGAAGCACATTGACACAGCACAGGGAAATAGAAATGGATTGTGGTGAATGCTGTGGGAGATGCTGCTTAGTTGCCGCTGCTATGCAGTAACTTTGGTGTGACTCGGAGGTACACATCGCTTAGTCCCAGGCTCAGCGGTGCTGTCACTGGGGCCCTTTACGAGTTAATGCTCCAACAACCCCTCCAATAAGTACTCGACGTAGAGCTTTCTTGTTCGCAATATCTTCACCCTTTCACCATGTAGGTGGTACTATCGGCGTTTAGCATACGTCGTGCGAAGTAAACTAGCCCTGACTGCGCACCTGGAGGCCGGCGGTCCAGGCATGATGCTATTTTTTCCCCGTCGGAAGGCCACCGACGGTCAAGCCGCTACTTAGCCCTCCATGACCAAAGTAAGCTCTTTACAACACGCATGAAACTTCCTTGCCTAACCGCAGCTGGTTACTATAGCAATGAAAAGCAAATTGCTACAGCGTGAACTACTACGGCATACTATTAATGACTGGACTACGACATATCCAACGGTCTAGGTTCACGACAAGTATGATGGCCCGATCAGGGGCCCTATTTATGGCTTGCACGGTGCACCTTGGGCACACCATATCCTCTTGTCGTGGTCGCGATCATGGTCAGACGTCCTTCCCGGAATCATCGTACGTACCGAACCAAGTTCATGACACATTTTTGACTCCACGCAATATTCCTGCCACCAACATATAAACGGCGACCTATCCAATGACCATGGTGCCTTTTGGAAGCGCTACGGCGTCGATATAGGCAAACGCGATGACAACGGCCGCGAGGTCCATTTGGATCCATCATATCCCATTGCGCCGACGGTGTCCTCACTAACTGCACCCATCATGATCGCTTTCATGGGTGGGAATTCGATCGGAACAACCGTGGATGCCGCACGCCTTCTTTGCTCGACTTTTCGTGCACACCGCCTGGCTTGCCTTCTATAGAACAATGGTCACAAAATATGTTCCTTTGAATTGAATCTCGCACATTCACCCATGATGATACAATTACAGTGGTGCTGCTACAAACATTCAAACCAACGAGTTCTTTCTGGTTCAAGCAGACGTCCTCCCAGTCCCTCTGAGACCCAGTCGTTCTATCTGGTCGAGCCTACCCTTTAGCGGTGTACCCGCACCGTACGCCTTTGTGCGTCTACTTAGTTGTTCCAAAATTTCTTCCCACCTAGCATCTCGTCCAGTGTCTCACAGTACTCGGCGCGGGGTGCAAGCCTGACGCCCATTCACAGCCCCGAAACGGCTCCTTGGTGTTCGACCTCACCATGCAACCTCAATGATGGCAATGTACCAGCTTACGCTGCAACTTCTTTCTGTAGCGTTCGTGAGCACTGAAGGAACCTATGACATGACAAGACTCAGCCTGTGGATGTAAGACGGCTGTAATTGACAATCTACCTATGACACGACAAGACTAAGGTAGTTGTCAGTAACGTGTGATAAGCGGAATGGATGGATGCATACCTCAGCCTGTGGATGTAAGACGGCTGAGGTTGCTCCATCCGATACAAAGAATCTAAACTGACAAGTCACGTGTGATAGCAAATACCAAACAACAAAAGGTGGCGCGCTGCAATAGCAAGATAGCGTAGTGTAGCAAGGTATAGCGGGATAAAGTATCAATAGTGCGGTCTAGTATAGAAACGTACGTCAAAGTCCAACAAGCACTTCAATACGTAGACGTGTATTACTGTAACGCAATACTATTTTAAGTGGGTAAAGATCAGTGATTTGAGAAACGGCTTTCTAGGCCATTCCCCACCAGCACTGATTCCAACCCCCGCAGGTTACTAGAGGATCGGGATTGTTCGATAATTTCAAGCCCAAGTATTCAAGCAAGAGTTGGTTGAACTGACCACAATAACAACAGACTACCAGAGCCCATATTGACGTCGTCGGGGTGTGCTGTCTTCCTCCAGAAAGTTATGCTCTCGAATCACCTTGAGAACTGTTGGAACCCAAGAGATATGAACTGAGGGCGAGCTAAGACATGGGGGAGGACTGAAGTACGACGAGTACGCTGGGGGTTTATATACCCCCAGGGCCTAGGGTGGAGGGTAAAAGAAAAGGAATCCAATGACGTACGTAACGACGAACGATGACGCAGGTCGTGCGCCAACAAGAACTTGAAAGACGCTTTCCACCGTCGCCTTGGGAGGCAAGGTCGTGGAAGAGCTGAGCGAGCGTCATGCTGCGCCTTCCCCGTCCTCATTCTGGTCGCTTCCTTGACTGACGGTATGGCTACTTCTTGCGCCTTCGCGGATTGGCACTTGGAATCGTGTAGCGACGTCGTCCACGAGACGTACGCCCAGGAGGTGACTCGCAAGGACTTGCGCTTTGATGGCGTTTTGCTGCGTAGGACAGGAAAAATGGACTTGATATGTGGCATAACATGCGGTGCCGATGGCTGTTTATGCAGGATGAGCGGGACGGTACACAGAGAAAGGATAAGAGGACTTGCTGAGCATCTTGGATATGATCCCGACCTTGTTCGCGAGGGCAGACGCTTCTTCCATAGAATCTGATAAGCAAGAGTCATCGGGCATGTCAGCAGGAAACGGCAGAACGAGATGCCACACACGAGTAATGAGAACGACTGCTTTGCCGGCCACAACGCTTCTCAATGTTCTCCACATATCTCTCTTTGCCTTGGCATATACTTCAGTAGAGAATTCATCAATGAGCAGGACGGAGGGATTACCTGGAAGGCGATGTTTGGCTTCGGCTAGCGACGCAGGCTCGAGGGCTTCGGCCTCGGCCATAAATTCATTGAGGTTGAGGGCGAGCTCAACGTCACCATCGTAGCTGAGGGCAGCCATCATCTGGTCAGCAGCGCCCCCCCCTCAAGCATAGCAGGCCCCGGATCAGGCTCGGGAACCTCTGGAATCGGATCATGGAGTTGGACGCCTCATGGTACGACAGGGTCAGCTGCCTTGCCATTGATGATGTCGAGCACTCGTGAGGGTCGATGAATGCGTTTCGGGTGAGGAACGTCGACAGGGTCAATTGGGGGCGCTGGAGTGTGGACAGGTGGTGTGGGCGTAGGTGCAGTTGTAGACTCGGGTTTTGAGAGTAGGATCAGCATTTGACTCGTTAGAACCTGGGACATACGGTAGCGTGACATTGCTCAATGTATTGTCCTCTTCTTCCCCCTCAACATTACGCTGGGATAGGTCCCAGTAGACGTTCCATTCGACGGTCATCGATCGTTTGGATGGCCAATAGACACGCACGCCATACTCTGTTTGGTCATCGATTTCAATTCCCACCCATCGTCCTTTCTCCATGCAGCCACCGAGCTTGATACCCTTCTCCGCTCGCACGAATACCTGTATCCCCACTTACGCAATCGGCTCAAGTCGGGGGTCTTGCCAAACACAACCTTGTAAGGAGTGAGACTGTCAAAGGATCTGGTAGGTGTCCGATTTTTCAACCAGATAATCATGACCCTTCGTATGTCCATATTCAAGCTTCCTGGTTCATTTCAATTACGAATATTCTACCAGATTTTACCCTAGCGTTCCTTTTGCCTATTGTCAGCATGGTAAGATTCCTGAACTATTGTTTATTGGGCGTCTTACTGAATTCGTCGTCGTCGTTGCGTCGTCGTTGTGTCGCGGTCGCGTCATCGCGCTTCGGTCGTCATGTCATCGTGCCGTCGCGTCATCGCGTCGACGCGTCTTCATGTCGTCGCATCGTCATATCGTCCCCGTGTCGTCGCATGTTGTGTTGTCGCGTTTGGAGGGAAGGCGAGGTGGATGAGTGGGGGCGGGCAAGGGGGGATGAGGGTAAGCGCGAGGACGAGGACGCGAGGCGCGTCCCAGTGCGTGTACCCTCCGATGCGTCGTCGGTGTCGTCGTCGTCAGGACGAGGGGGGAGGAAGGGGCGGGGGCGTGACCTCGTTGTCGTGAGGTACAAGGGAGTGGGAGTGGCGTCGTCGTCAGAACGAGAGGAGGAAGGGTGGGTGTGGC
>JBBPMA010000023.1:0-50454 GCA_038090075.1 Xanthoconium purpureum
CATCCCTGACACCTTCGAGTTCTTGTACGACATCGAGACTGGAACGCTCATCCTCGACTTATTGAGAGGCCACGGGGATCGGATAGGGTGTGTGCTCACAGTGCTCTGGTCGTGCGATGGCATTGAAACTCTTCTCTAGCTCGGACGACAAAACGGTTCGCTGCTGGGACTTCAACATGGGATCACAAATCAGACAACCATAGATAGATCACACTGACAGGATACGGTCTCTCTCTCTTTCACCAGATGGATCGGTCCTTGCAAGCGTGTCTCGGGAGAAAACCATTCGTTCGCTTCTGGGATGCAACTTCTGGTTATTCCGTCGGACAACAACACCCTCAAACATGAGAGCAGCATCACAGCGGGAAAAGATGGAAACTTGTGGGTACCCTGATCTTTCCAGAGAAAACAATGTCCTGTATGGGGCCACGAAGGCTTACTTCTGATGGGAATGCAATAGCCGCTGGATATAGCTGCGAAGATGTGACCAGATGACCTGAATGCTACAATCTGCAAATACTCACACCAATGTTGAGGTCCAATGCTTGCTCGGCGTCAGAAATGTACATAGAATATGGCGGAGGCAGCCTGAGGTTGAGGAGGGGAACCTGAGTATAGTGCGTGGTGTCGCGCGTCATGTCAAGGCTAGTAACACTCACGTGTGAAAGCGGAGAATCTCATGCGTAGGGGGACTGGCAGCATACATACGATCATCCTCATCCAGTGCTCTATAAGATGTGTCTGAGGGTGCTGATTTGCAATCAACTAACTGTACAGGGAAGGCCTTTTTCCTAGTTATACTATAAACGAAGCCACCAGTACACGCGTCCCGCGTTCGGCGCCAGATCACTCTGGCACATATAGATTCCCCAATGCACCACGTTACAACAGCCCGCTTAGCTCAGTGGTAGAGCGCGTCACTCGTAATGATGAGGTCGGTTGTTCAATCCAGCCAGCGGGCATTTGCCTTTTTTGCCTTTTCTGTTTGGTGCACTTGACCTATTCGATATTGCGAGTTCACACATTCATTGCACTCTGCCTCGACCTCAAGACAAGGACAGAAACGGAAAGGAAAAGTTTGGTATATTATACAACTTTACGAACGGACGAAATAGACACCTGTGTAGACGATCGGGGATACATGTGTTAGTCAAAACGGAACGCTTTGTGAACCAACGAATAACAAAAAGAAGGAGATTGGGAAGAGAGACCTGAACGCCAAGTCTGCGGCATGTGGGCACCCCCGTGGAATGGGACTCATGCTGGGGCCTCACGTCTCTTCAAAGACATACAACCCGTCCAATTCACCACCGTTGACCAACCCTGCCTTGAGCGTCCCTCCGTCGACATTCACGTCCACATCCACGCTCGTCACTGTCACTGACGACGGCGGAGACACAGATCCCGTCGCAGGCGTCGAGGCCGAAGTCGATCTCGCGCGCGGCGAACGCAATCCCTTGCTTGTCGCACGTGCATGCGCACCACGATTCTTGGTCGGCGACACGGACACCGAGGGCTCGACGCGTAATCGCTTCTGCTGCTTATCCTCCCCATTCAAGCGCGGACTCGCACCACCATTCACATCAAGTTCTTCCGAGGATCGTTTGCGCTGACGTGTAGGCGTTGTGGCGTCGAGCGTCGCTTTGCCTACTTCCGTCCCCGTCGTTGCGCCACCCCGACTCGGTGTGCCTGGGACAGACGTATGAGGGCCCTTTCCCCCGCCGTCGCGCGTCGATCGTTCCTCCGTCTCAGAAGGCCCCATCTTGACCCTCTTTGGTGGTGTCCCCCCGCGCGTCTCGCGACCCGCGGTTCCAGTGGCAGCATCGCCATTACTAGCACCGCCGGGGACTGCATCCCCCTCTAGATCATCCGACGACCGTTTCCGTGGATTCAGCCGGGGCGGCGCAATCTTTGTTTGCGTCTTAGGGTGAGCAGGTGTGTGAAGGCGTGGCTGCGCGCGAGTGTATGCATCGACGGACGAGTCTTCGCTCTCTTCCTCTTCTTCTTCTAACTCGTCTTCCTGGTCGTCGCCTTCCTCTTCCTCCTCTTCTTCATACATATCTTCTTCATCTTCTTCCTCTTCCTGGGCCAATACATGTCTAGGAACCGTACACACCTCCTCGAGCGCAATCTCCGTTGGCTGGTGTTGCCCCCCGCGCGGATTTGGATGCGAGGGATGCACCGCTGGCGCCTGTTGATTCGCGCCAGTATTTACCTGGGGACTACTGTTTGCATGTTCGCCGGAACCTGGAGCCTGTCCTTGACTCGGCACTGTATGCCCTGCTGCCATGTTTGCACGTACCATCGCCCGTTCACAAATCGTACATCGACAGTGATACAACGGCGCACATGCTTCTCGCCATACCTGCCGCATGACATCACATCAGCACAGCATCCGAAAGTTGTACAAGTGAAGAACGGCATGCACGTACATTTTTAAATGCCTCGAGGCTGTATTGCGCCATGTGCACCAGGGTCACAGGGAGGTATGGAATAGGGTGAATTAACCGCGGTGATGGAAGAACCGGTGAGATGGGAACGGGAATGACCACTGGCGGAGGCTGTTTCCGCATCGCCGCATCACGTTCGCTTGTATACTTGTCTTTTTCGTGTGCAGGCGGAGGAGAAGGTGTCGTTTGCAATGTTGTCGTGCTCAACACTGGACTCGTCGTATGGGATCCGCCGCTCCGCGACGATGCACTGCTCGCAGAGTCTTCCTCCCTTTCCCTGTCCCTTTCTCTATCACGTGCTCTTTCCCTTTCCCTTGCAGAGGCCGCGTCTCGGTCACGGTCCCGTTGCAAACCCCCAGCAGCCCAGTCTACACCATCAAACCAAACTCCAGGCGCCCTCAATTCGGCCAGCACCTCCTCTAGGCCCATCCTTGCCACCCTCGTTGCTGGATCACCTGCCCCGACAGCCCCATTTGACCATTCCATGACAAACTTGCGGACGAGGTTCGTCATCGCTGGGAGGAGAATCAACCGAAGTTGTTTTTGGTAGGCGTGGTAAGCTTGTTCGCAAAGCGCAAAGGACGGCGGAGCGTGTGCGCGAACGGTGGACAAGCGTGGGTGGACGTCGTCATCATTGCAGTTGTTGGACACACGGGTAGTGGGAGAGGTAGGTGAGGTGGGAGACGTGGTCGCCGAAACAGAGTTGGACGGGACAGTCCACGGACACGGATGTACAGCTTCGACGCGCACCACCCGACGAACGGTACACCCCTCGCGTACTTCTTCGTCCGGATCTGGCTCGCTCTCCGTGTCGTCACCTACATCACGGACACCTCCGCCTGCGGGCCATGCGTAACCATACCACTGGTCAGCAGGGTTACACCAGTGTCCGTCGAGGATGCGTGTGCGTGCCCAGTCAGCGATGGCGAGATCTCGCACACCGCCGGCGTCTTCGGTCAATGAGAGTAGCTCTGGGTCTTCGTCCTCCTCTGAGCCCTCGTACTCGGAGGAATATGCAGACCTCGGTGAGGGCGACCGTGAGCGCTGAGCGGAGTGCGGCGACGGCGACGGTGAAGTGCTGTGACCAGGACTGTCCATGTCTCCGACGGCAACGGGGTGGTGAACAGCACCAGTGCTGGACGAGTTGTGCGCAGAGCTGTGTTCGACGGACTGGTGCACAGCGGGGGTGTAAGGAGTGAAATCGACGCCCATGCCTTCGCCAGCCCAACGCGTTGCTGCAACGGCTTGTTCCATGAGCTCAGGCATTTTAGTCTGGGAACGGAGCCAAAATTTTTCCCGCGCTACAGAAAGCACTTCTGTAATGGACCCTTCGCCTAAGTCAATGAATGCGTCAACGGTTTGACGCGTCTCCCAGTCTGCTGACGCGTATTTCGATGGAGGATAACGAGAATGGGCTGCGCGATCTTTGAGGGCAAGGGCGCGGGACGAACTCGGAACGAAACGCGGACCTCCGACGGCCTCGCGGTCACGAAGGCTGGTTGAGATGCGTTGCCACAGCCATTCGCCGCGACAAGAACGGCAAGTCGCGTCCACATTAGGCCAAGTTTCTTCGTCTTCATTGTCGGCACAGCATACCATGAGAGCGGGGTTGAGAGGGGTAGTGTAGGGGGTGTACGCGGTGACGCCCATGTTGAGTTGGTTCTGTGGGCCATATGGCTGGTGATAGGGGGTAAAGCGGATGGTATTTCCATGCATGTCGAACTGGGCGTCAGTTTCGGCAGGAGGGGCTTCACGGAGACATAGGCCACAGAACGTGTTTTTGCGGTGATCGCGACAGAGAGCAATGGAACCCAAAGTTGGCGTGTGGTGTGTCCTCTTTGCGACAGCGAGACCGACAGAAGAAAAGGGGGAATTTATACGACAGACGAAGCAGCTGCGTGCGGTCATTTGTCGAAAGTGACGGAAAGGGGATATTCGATAGGGGAGTTGGAGATGTGCAGCACCGCCTCCTGCGGCGGATAATGGTGGTTGAGGACGAACATACTGATAGTGGGCGAGGACGTCATGAGGATCGAGTACGGCGCAAGCCTTGTTCCAAAATAAGTGGGTTTCGACTAGAGGGGAAAGGTGAGCACGTTTGGAAGCGGAGACGGATAAATACGTACGCGCAGCAGCCCAGGTTGGGGTGACCTGCATGAGCTTTTCGAGTGCAATTGCATCGCGAAACGTGGTGTAAACTATTCTGGGATGCCAGAGCTCCTTTGCGTCCCAAGTTAGGGGACAATAGCTTGTTGGCTGTAGGTCTAGAAGATAGTGGGTTGTAATGGCCCTGATGGAGAAGTGTTGTGTATTATGAGGTGATGAGAGTGGCGTCGACGTACCTGACGAGTTCTGGTGGTAATTGCTGCCACGATCTGTGCGTGTACTTGCCCTTGTAGACGTGATCGCGGGGAGAAAAGTGGGAGCTCGCTGAGTGGGACGAGGAGGAGGAGGACAAATGTGCCGGCTGGATTATCATTTTGGCCCGCAGTGTGACCTGGCCGTGATTAGCGTACGAACGACAGCCGGGGGAAATCCAAACAGATGCTGTGACGATGGCAGCGTGTCACAGCCATCACACTTTCACACGCGTACAGCCACAGCGCACGGACCACGCCACGTGATAACAATAGCAATATTTTTTTATCTAATCTTATCTCGGACAATAAATATCTGGTAACCAGTTCGCTCCTTTCCCTCGTATTTATTTCCATGGTTATTCCCTGTCGAAACGTCCTCAACGTCAACACCGTCGTTGCCCGTCTCTTCCGCAAACACGCCATGCAGGCCATGACACCGCCGTCGTCCGCCTCGTCCCTCCCACCTCCACCGCCCCCGCCAAAAGACACACCCGCGCGCATCATGAAACCCCTCCCCGTCCTCGCAGACAACACCGCCTTCGCCTCACCCGACCACCTCCTCTACCCCCCGCCGACTCCACCTCCCCCACAAGTCCCCCCCAAAGTCACACCACGACCCCGCATCACCTCCTCCCCACACGTCCCCCTCTCTCCCGAAGAGCGTCTCAGGCGCCAGCTCTCCGCCCGACGTCGCCACGAGCGCGAGGAGCAAGACGCCCTCCACGAAGAACAAGAGCGCCAAGCTCGTCGACAGCGTGAAAAGGCAGAGTCAGAGCAGCGCGCACGCGAAGAGGAGGAGCGCAGGAAAGCCATCCTCCAGGATCAGCTTTGCTACGCCGCCGCACGCAGGGCAAAAGAAGAGCGCGAAGCTCAGGCCACAGAGGAACGTCGTCTCCGCGAAATACAAGAGCGAAAACAGGTGGAACACGAACGCAGATTACGCTATACCTGTGAGATGCAGAAATGGCGGCACGAGCAACTACGCAGACAAGAATCCCAGTCGAGCGAGAAGGAAGAGGAACGCAGGCGCTCAGCAGAAGAGAGACGGTCTCGGATCCAACGGATCAGCGATGCAGTGCTCCAGGACGGGCCCGCTGAAACGTTTAATGGTTGGGTCACAATACAGATCCCCGACCATCCCACATGGAAACGGCGTTATTTCATGTTTGATCTCGCACACTCGCAGTTGGCCCTCTTCAGAAGTCAGCGAGTAAGTAGAGCGGCATGACAATGCGCATATACTCACCCCGTTCTAGGATTCGTCCCGTACCATCGACCTCATTAACTTGGACGGTCGGATCGAGAGTTTAAATGAGTGGTATGAAGGCTTTGAGGAGTTGGAAGCTATCCCACACTCCTTTGCGGTCAAGTTTGTCGACGGACGTGCTTGGCTTATGTATGCAGATACCGAACAAGACAAGGCACGTTCCCGTCGCATGTTTCGGTCACTCACCCGTCTCATTCGCATATACAGGACAGGTTGCTTGTCCTCCTCAGCGAGGCCGCAGGTGTCATCTTGTAAGGACTTATACCCCGTGTTTTCATTCATCCCTATGTAGCCGTAGCATTATTTATGCCGAGTTAGGATTATCAGCGTCACTCGTTTGAACGGATTCATTTGTGGTTGTAATCTGTAATCAGCTCGCGCTCGACAAGTATGCGCTCACGTCATGTCCTACAACTCGGTATTATGTCTGTTGGCTTCTCGGTCTGGATCAGACCAGTTGTTTGAGTTGGCGCCTCCCCGGATTCAGGCCTGCCGACCGTGAGATCGGGCGTCTTCGGGCGTTTGATTTAGGGGCCGTCTGCAAGAACTATCCCCCCGTCGTCTGACGGCAGGAACTGCGGAGCTGGATGTCAACTTTAACGTGTCCACGCGGTCATCTCGTGTTGACCACGGTAGATTCAAATTCGTCGAACGGCGCAAGATTGACAGTGGTGGATTCCAACCCCTTGCGGAAGAAATGACAAGATTCAGCCGCGACCACGATGTCATGACTGGCGGACTCCACCGTCTGCATCGCGCAGCATCAGTCTCGCCCACGTGAGCTCGAGGTCACACGCGACAATAATAAAACGGAAACAAGACACGTTTAAAACATTCATCTCGATCGACTTTCCTCTCTGCACCATGTTATTTAATCGTACACTCACACGTGTAACATTCGAAGCCGACTCGGCCACTACTCCGCGGTTATCTTGAACTTATTGGTGCTAGAGTCAAAGTTAACGATCCAAGCTGTGTCGTCGGCCAGTTGAAAAAGGTCCTGCTGAAAGCTGGTTGGGACAGGAATTGGTCCGTCGATGACCTGTCTCTCTTGATACTCCCTCCCCAGGAAGTAGCCGCTCGCGATGGGGCTGAGCTGGGTTGTGATTCCCCCTGATGCACTTTAAGTCGTGAATTAGTAACTTCAATTAACGTCCTGGCGAAGAGACTAGTAAACGACGCACGGGAACTGGTTGGCGCGCCAATAATATAGAGGTGTAACACCTGCCTGATCCCTGAAGCCTACCGAGTCCTTAGCACACGGATATAGTGGTGACGCCACTAGCTCACCGAGAGCGATGTTTGTGAAATCAGATGTACCATTTTCCACCCTCAGTTTGCCGGTCATTCCTCGCTCGGGATCCCGCATCGATTACGCAACGTGTCAAAAATAACTAGACTTGGAAACCTTCAGTGAGAGAAGATAGGTCATTGTCCTTGATCAACTTGGTTTGTTGGCCGTACTGTGCAGCATTATGGTTAGCACAAAAGTAGTCCACTGATCCTTCTGACTACTCGCATCAAGAAAGCGGAAAGTATTATCAGCAATGACGAGATTGTTCGAGACTACAGGTCCGGAAAAGGTTGATCAAGGAGATGGCATTCTATGAATGTGACATCTGCTCCGATCGACTGGCTGTACATAATATGTGATAGACGCGACAGTTTCACCTGAACGACAGCTCATAAGTTGTGTGCATAGCACACTTCAACGGAGACGCATACCAGAGGGCCTGAAGGAGAGCGATCTAAGGAATAGGAAGTCAAACAACAGCTATAGGGCAGAACATTGTAGGGAATCTCACTTCCAGATGACCAACAAGGCACTATTGTCCAATGGGTTAAAAATGGGCACAGGGTTGGTATCCTTTCCAAGATTGTTGCTGTGTTCATACATTGAGGCAATGAAGAATAAAGAAAACGACCTGCTCGAGGGTGAGAATATCAATACTCACGACTTGAAAGTCAAGTTCCTCTTGTAGGCCGCAGACATCTTGTGAGTGACTGGAGGGCGTCCGGATCGTTCCAGCCTGTGGAGCACTGAGAATCAGTCAGCCCTTGTTATATGAAAGGTTCTTGTACCCTGCGCGCAAACTACACTTCAACTCCGCATAGACATCGTGAACATGTTGGTTCATTTCAACTTGTGGAGTTTATCGAGGCATTAACGTGCCTATTCCGTGATCAGCACCCCGTGCCATCACATAAATCTGATGTCTGCGGGAGTATCTGTTACGGAATTGTTCAGTGACCACGCTCACGCTCCACTTTTGTCCAATGCTTATCACAATCTATGTTTAATTTCTCGACACATTTGCTGTCCGGGTTCCGGAAGTAACGTGGATATGAACTTTGAAGGGAAGGATCTCACGCGCGTTTGTTTTTACGGCCTAATAATAAGTACACATGTTGTTGCCACATGTTCATTGCGATGCACAAAATTGGGGCTCTCACCTTATGGTGTCACCCCGTCACGGTGGGCTGGTGGTGAATGACAAGATGGTCGGTCATGCCAGAAACAGGATAGGGTTGTTCCGAAATACTATCGAGGCATTCAAGATAAGTATACTGGTGGTGAGTGAGACGAAGAGTGAGCATGTCCACGCATAGATTTACCTCCTGGCCACTGAGTGCTTCCGAAACTCGAGGCAGAAACTGTGAAATGTGTGGAGTCAGATGTCTGACGTCAGACGAGATGGTGGGGGATAGAGCATCCTGTTTGTCCCCTAAACTACATCTTATCTAATGTACTGTCTCACTGAATTGCTAGTATAATTCAGCTTGACGAGGCCGAGCGCTAGTAGCTTGCACCCGTTTGTGGCTACGCCGTTCCAACAAAAACATTTGCACTGGCAGTCTTAGCGCTGGCAGAGGTCCCGGACTTCGACTTGCAAGCCAATACCCGAGATTCAGAGGTGAACGCCGTCGCTAAACGTCAGATCCGCACACTAAAATATGTTCAGGCAGACCAAAACATCCGGGTACTTCAGGCTAGCTCTCCCGACTCGGGATTCCGTTCGGGTCTATCCCTGGACTTATCGCCTTCATCTCTGCAATTTCAGACACTCCAAAGCTGGTGCACGGGTCATACTATGAGGTAGTCGTCCCTCATCGTGCTTCAATGCTGGCTGGCAGTAGGAATCTGAATCGGGCACGTGGCGATCGAAAGTCCTGCCAGTGCTCCTGACACAGAACCTCATGCTGGGCTCATTTACTTGCCCATGACAGCCCTCGCGGTGAACTACAGACTCCTCCATTCCCTCACACCGTTTCAATGAACCCGAATATCGGGCAACTTTGCAATACACGCTACAACGACAACTTTACATCCGTCGACTCAAGTTACACCATCCAAGACAAGCGGGCTAGCACGATCTCTCTCAGACAAAGAATATAGCTTCAGCCAATATTGTAAGCATGGTCAGGCTGGACGACCAATACTTCCGTCTTTCCATTGTCATCCCTGAGCACGAAGGCAACCTGCCAGTGCTTTCGGCCCCACGGTTCGGTGGCTCCAGCTGGGACATCGTAGAAGCTGTCACTTCCGTCGTCGTTGTTGGTAGTGACACGGATGTGGATGGGACCCCCAGTCCTGTTCGTGAGGAGGATAGTACCCATTCTTTGATACTAGCATATTTCGTGAAAATCTCGCATCCACAGCCATGCACGACGACATACCCGAGTCTGGTTTAGTACTGTTTAGAGTGATAGAGACGGGGATGAGGTGATATCGAAAACTGGAGATGGCGTTGTCATGTATGAGCGATTGGGAGTGCAAGTGGAAACAGTGACAAAGGAAGGAAGCTGAGACTCACTCAAGGCAACACGATGGTTTCCTGAAGTTCCGGAGGTAGACTCGTCGTCCTTTTATCCCCTCCCTGGGCCTCCATCTCACACTGGACCCGGTCATCTCGGTTTAGATGACACGAACCGGGGACTAAAATTCGACGGAAAGGCGCCCCTGTGCCTCCATCCGGGCCCAGATTTAATACATAATCCCACAGACAGCGGCTCCCCGGGTACCAAACTAACATGCGCGCGAGGGATCTCCGCTTTGAAACACTGACAAGAATTGGCCGATCACTTGCGCACCAAGGTTCAACCAATCCACTGATCCGTGTCAATTTCTGCCGCCAAGAGGGGATGACTGTTCCCAAGGTCTGGTGCGTCCTAAGTAAACAAGGTGTTACTCCCTTGGCTGTTCGGCACAATAGATGGCGTGATAAACAGTACGATCGCGTGTGCCTCCATGTTATAGACCTGATGACATCCTGAAAATGTTCTAGTCTCCCGTGTGATTGATTGGTTGACCGGGCATTGGCAAAGAACCCACCTCGTCCCTGTGTCATGTCTGAAACTACTCCAAATTCGGGCCATTCTGATCAGAATAGAAGTGCACAACTTGATTCTTGAAGGACATTGTTATTAATCGATGCCTCGCACTGGAGCAAGACCGTGACAAACTTACATGAAGGTCTGGATTCTGAAACCCTGTGACGCTGGATCCGAAAACAAACAACGAGTGTCGGCCTGCTGTAACCTGAATTTAGGCACGAACGCAGCCACAGGCCGTTCGTGGGTTCACATGTTCAAGTCGGTAATACAATACGCGGAGTCGTATGGAAAGCCGGACCATCGTGCTCTGTTTCGACCGAACGACGAACACTCCGCAGACTTCGGCACACAAATAAGGGAATTGAGTAGCTCACTCTTCATCAAGACCCTTGAACACCCTCTCGGCCGAAAGCACATATGTAGGATAACGGTCGATAGTCCAAGACAACAAGAAGGGGACTTGGTTCGTTGTACATGAGGATAGCGGTTCGAGTCGGTAGTCCAAGAGTCAAGACAAGGTATGCTACAAGTAGGGATCAGCACAGGTAAACCCGCGGGTACCAGAGCTCCAACCGGTACCCGACCCGTGCCGTACCTCGTACCCAAGTGAACGGGCGAACATGCAGGGACCGACGATAACGACGACACGGTGGTCATGTTGCCACATCCTCCAAGTCGTCGTTGTCGTGTTGTCCACGAATGGGTGGGCGCGACCAGTCGAGGCAGACACAAACAGAGAAGGTGGACAAACAGAGAAGGTGGGTGAGCAAACGAGCGAGGGTTGACGACGGTGACAATGACATGGCGGATGCACTACCACGTCTCCCATGTCGTGCAAATGGACGAGGCGGCGGGGGAAACGAGCAAGAGAGGTGAGGGGTTGACGATGGTCCTGGCGACGGCGGCGACATGGTAGTTGTGGTGCCCTCCCCCACGTTGTTGATGACATTGTTGTCATCGCGAACCGGCGAGGTGGACGTGATTGGTGGGGTGGCAGGGTGAACGGCGAAGAGTTGACAACAACAAAGGGCGAGGGCGAGGGCGCGCACGTCGTGGTAGTAGGCAAGATGCACAACACACTCCTTGCATACAAACACGAACGCAAACGCATTGTAAGTGTTCACATTCGCGTTTGCAGGCGAACAAGAGGGGATGGGGGGTTGAGTGAGGGCTGAGAGTGGGAAGGGTCACGTTGTGTTATCGGTGAGGGAGAGGGTGGAGTCGCCACTTCAATTTATCTTCAATTGGGACACGAAAAACGCGCACCGCGAGACTCGAGCTGTACATACATGCCCCAAATGTTTCTTTTCTATCGAATGCGGCAGATCTGATTACGTAAAACAGAAACAATGATGACCTTGCTAGCTTTCATCCGACCTTGGTCATTTTGATGTGAATAGCAGTCCTCACCCTGAACTCTCGAGTCATCGATCAGCACCAAGTTTGGCACGTTCACATTCGGGACGCTGTCCGTATGTGCGCTCGAATTATGCTTGTCTATACGTGCGATCTAAGTCGAACAGCGCCGTGTTTCAGAATTTGATTATCGAGCACACATGCATCCCAGTACCTATTTCAGACACACCTGCACAAGGACAGACTGGGCGCTTTGCCAATGCCCGGTCGCTAGAACGTTTTCAGCGCGTCACCAGGTCCATAGCACAGGAGGTACTAACGCGTGACCATACTTTTGGTCGTTGACGTACTCATGCTGATCGCAGCACCTCTTAGTGTCCCACACTTTGCCTTCTCAGCACTCGCCAAATTTCCCCGTTCAAACATCCATTCCGACCAAGATCTGGTTAGAGTTTCCCTACAGTCATCAGGATGGATTGACTCGTCACTGCATAAATATTCCGACAGCACGATCCAGTTTGCACTTGCAGAGTGGAATCCCATGCCGCCCCTTGTAAAGTTCATTCAAAGTCAAGGAACACGGGGTGGGGGTTCAGGAAGTGGGTAAAGGGACGACCAGTCTACCCCCTAGATTTCAGGAAACAATCACGTTACTTTCAATGAGTCTCATGATCAACTTCCTCTTGACCACACACTACCTAACAGTGCTCCTGCGTTACACTTTGACACTCTGAATACTGAGCCAGATTCAGATATGGCATTGCGCCGTCAGCAAGAATGCTGTGTTCAGACAGGAAAAGCTATAGAGAAATGGATATGGCTTCATCAGGAGCGACACTAACAGTTACTATCCCCATCCGTGTGACCAATAGTGGAAACAACAACTTCCATGATATCCAGTCTGGAAATACGGAACCGTGAGCCAGAAAGATATTGGCAGGTTGTTTTCATGCTCAGGGATGACGATGGAAATGCGGAAATATCGTTGTTATATCTAACCAGCCTTACGTTTTCGGTTGAAGCAATATTTAAGGGAGCTTGTACTAGTTTGCTCGTCTCGTGTTGCAGCGCGTATCATACTTACACATGAGCACACAATGATGTACAGAAACATGAGATCCACAACCGTGGTCATAACCAACCATGTACCAGAAATTTGGAGTGATCATATTAGAAGTGTCATAACTAGGAGTGTATCCTGAATTATCGAGCATTAGAGACTGTTCTACTGAAGCGGTTTCCTGCCACAATTCGTGGATGAGATGAGTAAAGTAGCCAACGATCATGCATGTATCCATCAAGGTGGTTGTAATATGTGGTGGGTCATTTTCTCTAGCACGTGTCTTGATGATGAGAGGTATCACAAACTTTCAGTCCTTTAAACAAAGATTCGAAATCGTCAATCAACGCTCAGTGTACACCTGAACCAAACTAGTACGTATACAATGCACATTAAACGATCGTTACCGTCAACAACGTTACAATCCCATCCTGTGCAATACCTTTCAATCGTCAAACGAGCATAAAAATAGACAAAAGGTCAGTCCAAACTTGGCATGATCGACGCCAGTACACACCGTGATTTATGCCCTTGTCGCCGGGCGCCAGCAACCCCGTGATGTTCTGCGCCAGCGTAACATAGTGTACACCCCCATACCTCGTCTTGCCTATTGCGTTCATGGCCAAGCTGTCCCTGCCAGAGGGTATTCCACTCAATAACCCATGGATCGCGCAAAAATGAGGGAGATGCGTGCAACATACCTGCCAATGTTGTACCCATCCGGCACAATATCGTGGTGGTCCGTCGCGGGCTGGCCACAGCACGATTCAACGTCAAAATATGAACGAGGGTACACGACTTGTGCCTTACCTCTTCCTTGGCGACGCTGTCGAATCGTCAAAGCCATACACAATCAGTCTCGAAAAACAATAAACACCGCACCACTCACGCTAAAAACAACGCGCCGCTATCCGCCGACGTCCCATTTTGGCGAAACATGCTATCTCGTAGAGGTTCATCACGGCGCACAGCTTCTCCGAAAGTGAACCCACCGGAAATGATTACCGCCAATCAAACTCTCCAGGCACGTGCCTATGCCCGAATCGCCGTAATCCTGGCGCAACTCGATGGTCTGATTAACCCACCCGTTCCCGTCACCAAGGTTAGCCGGGAAAGGCGTTCCCAAATGAATCCCAAAACATTCTTCGGAGCTGGCGGGGCGCTTTCGTGAGATGCTGTCATATGCCCAGGCGTATACACATGAGACGAGACGAGACGTACAACCCGATCGCACGCGCATAGTTTACTATTCCGTCGTCTGTCAAGACGCCTGGAGAGCTTGTACCTGAGATGATAACCTGTCGGACCCAGCGTGCCAATTAGTAAAATGTGACCATCATGATATAGTAAACGGAAAGTGGATGAACGGACGTTCAAAGGTTCACCATACCCGTCCAAGGCGCTGTCGAGCATGGAACCACCCCCCAGACTAGGATTGTAATAAGGAACCCCTCCGACGCTCTCTTCTATGCCAAGGTTGAGCCAAGATGCGAGTCGGCTCGCAAGCGCAAAGATAGCATGGAGAGCGTGCATTTCGGCTAGGGTGGGCGTAAGGAAGGAATGAAGCGGAGAGAGAGAGGTGTGGGCACGACGTGTACGGTTGATATACACATATCGTGTTTCATATTGATGGGGCAGTGGGAAACAAGGCACGAACGTGTTTGAGCGCTGTGTCTCTATACGAATGCGGGCGCGATGCAATGTGTCGCTCAAATGGATGATTTGGGACCACAGGGGACGTGACGTGAACACCCATCATTTCGGGGCACGCCCATGGGACAATAGACCCCCTATGTATGCTACGTATCACTGGAGATAAACTAGGACACGAACGATGAGCGAGGGGGAGCCGAGATTAGATAGAAGGACACTTCACCTCGATCACGCCGGATTTAGCACTCACACGAACCCTGAACTATATCATCTACGTCTCTAGGTCCAATGAGCGCATTCTTGTTGGCCCAGCTAGGTCAGGGTTCAGACGGGCAGCCGTCTCTATATAATTTGATTAGCTGCACGTGTTATGATAGAGCACCGTGACGAACCGAGTAAGGCTGCGTGAGTACATGCCCAGCCTAACGCGCATTGTCCGAGATACGTACGTACATGCATCATGTAGAGCTGGCACATGGGCAACGTTCCAACGTGAATTACTTGGTAGTTCCCTTAACAAGAAAGCTCGGTGCGAGTGCTGCTCCTCGGATCCGATCGCAGCGAATGAGCCCCCTGTGCCACAATACCGTCCCTTGGCAAGGGCAGTTGCACGTAAGCAGGGGCGAACAAGAACACCCCCTGTTGCATCACTGGTACCTGGCCCTTGGCGTCCGAGTCGTGGAACGATTTAAATTTTTGGGATTCGAGATGTGTAGTCGTTTGATGGATTGTGGAGAGCAGTTGATCGCCGTTCTTCCACAGGTCTCATGCCTTGGCACTCAGACTGGCAGGATGTGAGGCAAGGAGTGTCAGGGGTCTTGGCGCGGGACATGCCGGTCCCCGGAATCTTTAGACCTGGATTCCTCCGAGGCCTCGCATCCTCGTTATCAATGCTCCAACGACTTATCCCCTCGACAACCCCGCCATACCGTGAACTTGGCAGAAGAGATAACTGGCCTGTCAACCCGTCACCGGCCGCCTCAGCCATTATCTCTCCTGCGCGCTTGCGTGGGTGGGCAGCGAAGGCAACCTCGACAAGGGGAGGAAGGCCGAGGCGTCTGTTAGCTCTATTCGCGAGGCCAACGTGGTATGGTCGACCAGAGTTTGCTTTCAACCCACCTAGCTGCAGGCGCTGCTACTGTGAAGCGGTCCACTCAGTGTCCAATTGAAGATGTGAGTGACGCCTTGGCGATCACGTCGAGCGCTTCGTTGCGTTGTTTTTCTTTTTTGTGCGTACTGATTCATGCCTTCCTGGCCCTTCCAGTTTTCACGAGTGGTCCAGTCTGGCATACTCCGACCGATGACTTTTTTTTTTGTTCTTCTTTTCGACTCGGCGCCGACATTTCCACTGTCGTGACGATGAGTTGTTCGTTGGACCAGGCCACCTCTTCACCACAACAGTAGGATAGCGTGAATTTTGTACTTATTCCACCAGTCCCGGAATGATCATTCCCTTGGATCAGGAAATTCGATTCCTTCGACACATGGATTGAAGTTGAAGTCCCGAGATATCCTTCTCGCAAGTGTTCGGTGTTTTGATTATCATACAGCGTCGTACTATGAGCACATAGCTCTTCGAATGGTCACGACGATTGCGCGGCAGCCGCCCGTCTGCGGGCCTTTCTCTTCTTTCGCTTCGCACTCCCGTTTCGTCTCCTCCCAAAGTACGGGTTGATAATCTCCCGCAACAATTCTTTCAATAACCCCCCCGCGTAAGCACTCTCTTTAGGAAACATTTTCCCCGGTTTCTTGGTGTATGTTCTAAGGTCCGCGAGAGTCTCAAATTTTCGCACTTGCCCTCCAGTCCGAGCGGTTTCGAGGAGGTCGACGATGTTCACGTTTGCATCCCACACGAGCTTCAAGGATGTGCGTCAGTCGCCTACGTTTGTCTCCTTCGGGGGAAGAGAACTTACTCGTTTACATTCGTTGATATCCTGAGGGATTGGTGTGATATCAATGACCGAGCACAAGTTTTGCCAGGCTGCCAGGTCGCTATCTGTCCCGAAAATAAAATTGAACTGTTGCACTAGGGCATCGTTGAAATCCAAGCGTGCTATCCTCAACTCTCTCGAGTTATTATTCCACTGGAAGGTCTCGCGGAGGTGCCTGAAGTTGTCGTGCGCGGTGCTGTTTACGCTGTATGCGAAACCCAAGTTAAGGTTGGCAAATTGCGTAAAGAAATCATCGAGAGGCGTGGTCATTGTTATCTAGGCAAGATATCAGCACCCTTCTAGCGTTGGATGCTCGAAACACCTCACCGGATCTTCAACCTATCTTGACCTCCACCACACGTAGCGTAGTCGAGGGACGCGGGTTGGCAGGATCTGAGTGGCCATTGAACGGATGAGACAGCTTATTTATCCCTTCGGGCAACAGCCCGAGTTTGTCATTCCTGTGCAATTGCGCCCACCAACTTTGTGCTGTTCAATTGTTTGCCAGGACATAGCATGTGCTTCTGTGCTTCTGTGTGGGTCCTTCTATAACACGAGGCAGACACATGTCTCGGACCCAGTGAATTTGGCTGATGTGGGCCATTCGCGAAAGTTGCAGCCCGTTGCGGAACGATGGATCGCTTCAAAAATTATACGCGTTCGGAGTTTGGGTCTGGGAGGATGCTTAGCGAGGTCTCGCTGCGTTGGCTCCGCTTGTGCCGCAATAACAATTTTAGGTCGGAGAGGTATTTTCGAAGTCCTCGTAGACTGCAAGAAAATCCGAACCGCCTATCGTTCTGCAATGGGCTGTAAAGTTGCTCGTCCTTTGTGCGCGACCTCCCACGTGGATCTACCGCGGACCGTTTTAGCGCTGAGCGTCGATAGCACGATCTCGACAGCAACGCGGGGCATCAGTCGTATCAAGCGGCAACTCCGGGAGCACCGCTATGCGGTCCGCGTGCTTTTACGTGTTTACTGTCGAAAGAATTGCACATCATGGAGCAACATACAGCATATCCCGTAAAACGTGCGATAGCGCGGTCAATGAACAAACGATAACGATAACGTGGTGATCCTCTGTTGTGCCTTTTCACAGCTGCGGGTAACTGAATGAATTCCAACAAGTAGAATGATCGAGCCCAGTGCTCGGCCAAGATACCCCGGGATTAGGCCGAAGGGGTACGGGTCTTGCCGCAGTGCGTTCGCCGAAACGCGAGGACTGGGCATCGAGGATTCCTTGAGCTAGGAACGTGTCAGTCGACATCTCGCTAGATTCAACGTTATCTACGAAGTGACAAAGAACGGACAGGATAGTCTCCTCATGCCTCCAAGCCATGGAGACGAAGAAAGAAACCATTCGTTTGCCTGCGAACTTTTAGTGGGATAGATAGATCAATGATTCATGAAACAGGCTTACTTCTCAACACATTCCTGGGCGCTGTGGGAGCTTACTCTCAAGTAGAGCCATACATGAAACGAATATACTCAACGCTGGTGGAGAAGGAGAATCCAACGGTCGAGCGAACGGCATGTGGACAGAAATGCAAAACCTTCCAGTTAACTTTGTTCATGCCACCTTTCACTGTCACGTGTCACCGTAGGGTTAAGGTTACTGTTACCTGTAGGCACCAGCATGGTTAAAGGTTTCTGAACCTGAGTCAGCACTTGTACAACCGCAGTAGGAAATGCAAGTAGAGTATAAATACTAAGATGAGTAACGTAAACCAGGATAGATAAGTGTTGTATGATATTGGTGTTGGGATAGACAGTGCCAACTGTCAGCGGATCTCCAACGTTCTTGCACTGATACCCTCCAGCGACGCCACTTTGCGTTCGCGAATGAAAATCTCACTGTCAGCAGCTACTCTCTTCCACGTATCAACGGACTGCTTTGCAAGTAGCAGAGCTCTAAACGGCTGTTCGAGGTAGACGACTAGCCGTAGCGCCCGAGTATAGTTGACCCATTCACGTCGATCTACCCGAGCAAGGAGATCGCGAATCCAGGGGTACACGAGTATTACCTCGCGCCGGGGCGAGAATGCTGTGCAGGAAGCTTTGAACTCGAATTGACCTACTACTGCCGCACGTGCTCGGTAGACAATAGTGTGAGTAGAAGCCGATGAAGCTCCATCATGCGTCGTGGCGTCGACTGCGACGGGAAATGTGATACATGGAAGGGAAAGCCGCCGACGAGTGAAATCAATTGAGCCGAGAGAGGATAGGTTTTCGAAAAACATGGTGACATTCCGTTGCGGCAACAGGTCCCGCAATTGTGCAACCCGGGTTTCCATCGCATCTTCTGGGATGTGCGGGGGAGTATAGGGAGGACGTTGGTAGACAGAGATGTGAGCGGGAAGACAACTGTTGAACTCTGAGGACTTCCCAACCCAGTCTAGCACAGCTTTGGCATCACGTTCCCGATGCACGATCTCCTCCAAGAGTAGCCCCAGCGCATTTTCTGGTTTTCGAGGATCAGGAATCAAATCACTGTGGAAGATCCCGATCAATGCATATGCGACGTCAGCCTTCTCTGTGGCTTCGCGAGTCGAAGCTAGACGGAGTTTGGCTCGGATACTGAGCGATTCTGGAGAGAAGTCGACAAGGGCGTCGGGTGTAAGGTCGATAGCCTCTGCCAACTCCTGCTTGATGCCAGGTGATTCTTTGTGATTGTGCAGCATGTCTCTCTGATAGAGTTTCCAGTTGCTGTCATAAAAACGGATAGACTTCGGTGAGAGAAGTTCTTGAAGGGTCCAGGCCCGTTTCATCCATCGATTATGTTTGAGATCGGCAGAATCAGCGGCGAGGAGTACAATAGTAAGGGCTGACTCTTTGTACCAGTCGTACATGGAACGTATGGACTTCCTGTAGTCGTTTAGGACTTCTTTGTTGATACAGCAAGTATCACTCCAAGCCCATAGGTATCCTTCGGGGTCATCCCGAGCTGTCTCACAGAAACGGCGAAGCTTGATCTCTAGTGGTCGTGCATCGAGCTCATAGACGGATTTTCCAGCGACATCTTGAAACGTGGGCTCTTTCCCTTGCCACGTGTGCGAAAACATAACGTAGCGGAAATATCTTGCTACCACCTTCTCAATACGTTCGGTATCCAACGCCTTCGACATGGAAGAGACAAGTTCGTAGAAGATGGGATCACTTTTGAATATCTGGATACGTTCGGCGGCATCGCAGAGATACCCAGTTTTGACATGCCCAGTTTTGACATAGATGAGTATGAGTGGAGATTTGTCGCAGATAACATCAAATTGTTCCTTGATCTTTTTAATGGTCTCTGCAAGGGGAACGTATTCCGTACCCAATTCTACGGAACGTAGTCAATATCAGGTTTTCAGTGTGTTCCGAGGGAACTTACGACAGATACTTTCGTCACCGGACTTTTTCATCTTCGTAATCATCTCGCCCAATGCTTTGGTTGCCTCTTGATAACGATGAAGGGCGTGCAACGCCACGTATCGTCTTTCATACCCCCACGAACACAGTTTGTCTGTACGAATAGCCTGCGAACGATCACATTCAGTGCTATATGACGAATTTTAGCGAAAAAAGTACTTGGTCGGCATCTTTCAGAGCATCGTCCCAGAGCTCTCTCAAGGCTCTTGCTTTACTCCGCTTGACGAGAAGACGAGTAGGACCTGGCGGATAGCGGGTCATTAAGGCCAGGTCCTTCGTAATTGCTTCATCGATCGTATCGCTGGCTGCTTCTATTGTCGAAAGACATTTCTTTGCGAATTCTAGGGAGTACCACTTGAGTATACGGCATGAAGGAGTCGCTCTCATACTCACCCGACCCAGAATCCATGACCCGAGATTCTGGGCAAAGACCCAATGATACAGAGTACCAAACAATGGCGAGGTCATGCTTTCCATGGCGCATGGCTTGGTCTCCCAACTTCTCTAGAGTACTTGTTAAACAAACAGGAAGCGATTTCGAAGCCGAACCGCTGACCACAGAACCAACTAAGGTCTGCTTTCCTCACATCCTCCTCCTCGTCGATGCGATACTCGTCCGCATCGAGAAAGTCCGTCACCTCTGGCGTGTAGCCGGATGCGAACAGAGCCTGACATCTTAGTTGTTGGACCATGTACGCTAGATCATAGATGTCCCAACCGAATATCTTTCAAAAGTGCGTCAGTGAATGCATCAACGTCAAGAACAAGTGACATTCTCACCAGTGATATTGTTTTTGCTTCTGGGACGTGGAGAAGCGGGCGAAGATCAGGTGCTTTCTCTAAAAACTGTAGACCCTTGGAATATTCCCGTTTCTGCAAGCAACGCTCTGCCAAACGAAGTATTTTATGTGTCTGCCGGGTAAATGAGATCCCACCAATTGAATTCTTTGCGCAATTACATACTTCCACCCATGGGCAGGAATTGTCGTCTGTCAGTGGGGGAGGCTCAGTGAGCTCCGACCCACAATGAATTTCGTCCTCTGACTCAAACAAGATGACGGACTGAAACTAATGTGTTCAAAACCGAAGGGACGCCACAGGATATGACCTTTACCTTGACGTAATCAACAAAGTTCTTGGCGTCCCCATGGCGGGCAGGTTCAAGAGCGTCTACTGCTTCCCTTCGATTTCCCAGCCTCATAAGTGCCATAGCGTTTGCAACGTGAGCTATCGGTGGGACCAATGGACTATTTGCCTGTCCGTAGACTAGAATCGGCGGTCACATTCCGGCCAGAGAGATAAGCTAGCTCACCATGATCGTTCTGACGTCGTCCAAAGCATCCTTCAGGTTCCCAAGTCGCACTCGAACGAGTGCACGATTAGCACGACCATAGTGGTTGAAACCATTGTATTGCTTGTCCTCGATTTCCCTTGACAGGATGCGCTCCACCTCCTCCAATTCTCCAGATTTCCAAGCTCGGTGCGCCGCGGGACTAATATATGTGAACTGTTCAAGGTCGCAAGTGAATAGCAAGAACGGAGTGAGAGGATCAGACATACAGGCTCTGAGTGAGTCAGCCGAGGAGCGACGCGCTAAAGAATTAAATGAAATGGCGAACTAGTGAAAATTCGACCCACTTACGTGGAAGAAGTAGGACGCGCCAACAACTCCAGAGACACTTTGTATAGAAATCTTCGAATCGACTCCACTGCGGGCTAGAAAAACGTTGTCTAGAGAGACAGATGCTGAGACGCATCGGCTGAACGAATGAAGGGGTTTGCATGCCGAGGTATCCCAGATATCCCAGATATCAACCGTTCGTCCCCAGGTGGAGAAAGAGACAAGGAACTGATCACTATTGGAGACGAAAAGAGATGTGATAGAATCGTCCCCAGGACGAGGCTTTATAATCTTCGAGAAACCAGATTTTCCAGCCACCGTATCAAAGCAACTGACAGAGCCATTGTCACAGCCAGCGAATAGTCGACGACCATTATTGGACCAGGCGAGCGAGCGGGTTGGATTACCCGGACTTGGGATGGATGCTATTAGATGTTTGGTCCGAATGTGCCAAACCTTGACACAACAACCCCAATCACCACAGACGGACGCGATGTGGTTGCCAGTTGGTGAGAACGTGACTGCGGACACCGATGCGCCACGGGACTCCATCTTGAATGTTGAAACCGGTAATAGAGGAGATCCAGGCGGGCCCATTTCCCAGACCACAACCGTGCCATCGTTTGATCCGCTTGCGATACGGTGGGAGGAGAGTACATCCAAGGCTGTTATCGCCCTCCCATGTCGCTCTGCTGTCTCGCATATTTTTTGAAGAATCGAATCCCAAACCACCACATTTCCGTCCACGTCCCCGGTGACGACCAATTCCCCGTCTTTGGAAGAACTGATAACATTCACCGTAACGCCAAGGTGAGTCGCCCATGGCTGCCTCTCAGAGCTGTCGTATTCTATGTTCCACATCTGAATCGCCTTTTCAGCCTTGCAGGCGCATATTACGCGCTTCCCGTCAGCAAGGAAGACCAGGGAAGATATCTTCCCTCTGGTACCATCGATTTGACATAACAGGTCGCCTTTTCATTAAGTCAAGGTCACGACATCTGGTATGCATGAGGCGCACAACCAGGCTCACCATTCGGCCTTTTGGCCATGGGGTGCCCGACTAAAGGCGGAGGTCTTGGTTCTGTGGCTATGTCGCGGTCAGCCTGGCATGGAGAATCCTAGGTCGATGGAACTACCTGTTGGTGGTTTCCGGCGTTTGTTACTGAACTTGAAGAAACACAGGCAACAGACAGCGAGCATCGACGCATATAGCAGGGTTCGGAGTGTGTCGACCTCGGGTGGTCGATTGGGGTATTCGGGACCGGCTTGGCCATCACCTGGGGTCGACTTGGTTCCCATCAGGTACTTAAAGCTACCAGGCAAAACGAATTTCATTGTTACATGAGGCTAACGTAAGGGTATACCTAGGCGTGGGTGCTGCCCTGTGGTGGACACGAGGCAATGACTATTTATGTGGGTCCACAGCAACTCGGTTGCGCCCAAAGCTCTCCTCCATATCGAAATTCCAAGACTAACGTACACTTGATTTACTCTCGAACTCTCCCCGAAATCGCCAACGATTGACTCGCAAGATCTTCTCAACAAGAAGTGTGGATCTTCATGGTACTTGCCATGACGTCGGTCCCAACGGTTACTTGATGGCTCATCATTTTCGACCTACCAGCCGAAATCTCAACAAAAATGCTCACCGGTGACCGTCGATATGCGAGCATTGATCGACAATATTCTTGCCCGTTATTCCGGCAAGTTCGCTGGTAAGCGAGTATCATATTCGAGCATTTCTTCTCACTCAGTTGAACTGTCAGTATTCCGTGAACTGCTTCAGAACTCAGACGATGCTGGATGTGACCGTGCCGAAATTCGCTTCGAAACAGACCCTAAAGAAGCGAAGAACGCCCACTCGCCCGTAGTTGCCCACTCAATGGCAACCAATGTACATACCGCGTTTGATTCTCCATATTGCCATCCGACTAACACAAGTCTAAGGTCGTGCAATGGACGTTCAGAAACCATGGGAAGCTGCTGGGAGGTGAAGATTGGGATCGACTACCAATGATTGGTTTGTACTCACCTCTACCTCTCGCGACTTTGGTCTCATTGACTAAATCGCCTTTCAGCTCGGGGGAATCCAGACTCGCAGAAGGTCGGCGCGTTTGGCGTCGGTGGGTGTTGAACGCTCCCAAAACTCAACAAGGTCTGAAACCGTTATTAGGTTTTTATAGTGTGTTTTCTGTGACAGAAAGTCCATATGTATCGTCTGGAGGTAGGGTAGTATGACCTCTCGAGAGAATCCCAGTCTTACACGATGTCAGATGAAGAAATGGAGTTCTCGTGGAAAGACGACAATCAGGTACGGATACCGGTCAATCACCAATGACACTTCTTCACCTTGGCCTTAGCTGCACTACGAACGTAGCGACCGTCCCAAAATGACAACCAGAGATTTATGGACAACGTTCAAGATGCCACTACGGAAGGTCTCTGCGATGCCACTTCTTTCGGAACTTGTGCAATTCCTTGCGTCGTCCATCACTTTCATGGTTCATCTGAATGATGTGGCCGTATTTTTGGATGATTGTCGTGTGGCACACGTTAGAAAGTCTTTGGGGCCGCCTCAAACTATTCCTATTCCGGCCGAGCTAAAACGGTTGAGCCCTGAGGAGAACATGAAGGTGGAATCAGTTTCGCAATATCGCAAGTCTTTCAAGCGTTCCTGTTTTGTTCCTCCATTCTTACGCTTCAACTAGCCATCACGATCAACGCTGAAGTCGGGCCTCCAAGCCGTTTCCCTGAGCGAATGCACGAGGAACAAATGAATCTCAGCGTGTTCATAGCAGAAGTGGGCGTCACTGTCAAAGAGGAGTTGTCCAAGGAACTGAACCGGTGTACGAAAAAGAATCCGCCTCCTTGCCTCAAGTACAGTTTGATCTATGTAAGTAACTAGATTCCTTGTGCCCTCGAACGCATATAGACGCACCTCGAAAGACCGGAAAGGACGAATATGATCAGAGCCACCTAAATGAACGGAAGGATTCTGCTTTCCGAGGGCTTTGCGCCAGTCTGGATGGGTGAGCGGCCGTTTACTTCTATGAAATTTGTGGTCTAATGGAACATTAGAACTACGCACACCCGTGTTTTCATCGTGAGTCTTCACGCACTTCTCTTCGGATCCTTGTTAATGACTTTACTAGGGCCACGCCACTGGACAAACAACAGGCATTGGAGGCCATATGGCATCCTACTTCATCCCGACGGTTGAGCGGGAATCCATAGATTTGGTGTGAGTCTACATTCTTACATTAGAGAATTTCTGGCAGCTGCTGATTTAGTACCAGCGACGGGAGTGTTGCAAGTAAGTACCACACTCTGCCAAGAGAGGCCACTTACTTATCCTCATCATACAGTCTGGAATCAGGAATTACTTCATGTTGGTGGTGTCTTATGCCGGGTGGTGTACGAATGGGAACTTTCCAAAATCCAACGTTCGTGGGAGGCAACCCAAGAATTACAAGATCGACTGCAGGAGTACTTTCTCCACGTCCTCAAGTTCTTCACATTTCATCGTTCTACGCCCTCGTCGAAAGTTGCAGAGCTGTTAGCAGAGTCTTTCTATGGATGCTCCACCGTTCCTTTAAGGCTCCTCTCGCTAGTGGGCATACGCGAAGCTCCTGACATCAGAAAGTTCGACCGGATGATCATTAAATTTCTCAAGTCGTTTCCAACGCTCTCAGAATACGTCACAAAAGAGGGTGCGCTTTCCATTGCAGCTCTTCCGGATCAACACGCGATCTCCGCGATCACGCTATCGGACGTCTTACAAGCCCTACGTCGTCATCCTCTAGATGTCGAGGAACTGGTAGCATGCCTTGCCTGGTGGATAACTTCTGGGAGAGACTATCCAAACTCCAATACGGCAGACCTGTTGGATGCGATTACTCTCCGTAGCTCAACCGAAGCGATACGCCTGTCGTCGATAACCTACTTCATCGACCCACAAGTGCTTGGGTCTCACATCCCACCCGACGGACCACTTCCTCTGTCCCTCATCCCGCTTAACGTCGCCAAACATTTTACTCGCAAGGACTTCAGTAACTTTGGTTGGGAAGAGTTCACCGTTGCTACATGGTTGCGCTACATATCGTGTCCTGATGTTATGTCGGCCGATAAGGAATATGATTTTACCCAGTCGGTCGGCTGGGCTAGCCGTGTCCTCGGCGCCATTTGCCGATTATGGCCGCAACTTTCTGAAGATGTACGAAATGAAGTGAAGACAACGTTCAAGAGAAAGCCATGTATTCCGACGTCCCATGGCTTGTATTGTCCAGAAGACTCGTATCTTCCTGTCGCAGACAACGCTCTGTTCCACCGCCTTAATCTGCCGATAGTTGGCTATCATTCGGGGTTTGAAGTCGACGAGAGTATGAAAAGATTCCTTATGTTTGTTGGAGTTCGCAAGAACCCTCCAGTCCAATCTATTCTGCATCAGTAGGTCCCCACAAAAGCTTTGAGTTGTTAAATTTACTGAGAGCAATCAGATTGTTATCGCCTGGAGGTTGGACTGTACTCAACATGATCGACTATCTCGTTCGAGAGGAATCCTCGTTAACCGCAGAGGATCTGTCTTCCCTCAGATCGTCTAAAATCTTCAAGAGAGAACGCTTGCAGGGTGACGGACAGGAAGACATTCATCACTGTGCTGCCGAACTCTACCCACCTCTGAACATCTTCCGGGAGCTCCGGCTACCAGTCATCGAATGGAGCAGGAAATCGGGATGGACGGAGACTTCACCCGAAGGTGAGCTGAATGTTGTCTACACCTTTTTCATCCGATCAAATTGTCATCCAGCTCGACTCTTGTACCGCCTCGGTTTGAATCAATTCCCACTTCTGCCAAAGATCGTGGACCTTTGCTCCTCCAGAGATGCTGGGGTCCAAAAGACCGCGTTCGAGTACTTGTGCAGAAACCTTCCCTCACAGTACCCGAAGTACGAACCAGGGGACTTTTGTGACACAGAATTCATTCCTGCAGAGAGCATGAACAGCACTAGCTTGAGGAAGTTGGGAGAAGTACGGAAACGCTCACTTTGTCCGCGTCCTCACTCACATCCATTCTAGGTATACCGCAATTCTAAGTGGAAAGCACTAGGCTTTTTTGTGGTACAAGACCGATATCAGAATGCGCCCTGGCGTAAACTGGGTGTATCGCAAGATCCCCCAACGGCAAAGCTGCTGGACCAACTGGAGAAACACCCACCGTGTGACAAAGAAACTGCAAGGCATTGGTTTGAGGTCTTATTTGACTATATGGCTAGTGCGTCCTTAGTCCTCATTTCTTTCGTATGTTGATGTTGCTCTAGGTTTCTCACCCCCCGATTTCATCAGACTGTCTGGGTTGTTGATTATTCCGACGGGTCCACCGAGCGCCCTAAAATTTCTTCCCCCAACTGATTGTTACCTTGACGAAGGTACAAGACCTGCGCTTCATTCGAAACTGTTCGTTTTTGTAAACTTCGGCACTAAAGCAAACCATTTCCTACGCGCTTGTGGGTTGAAGAACAATGTTCCACTAGAAGACGTTGCTAAGGCTCTGATTGAAAACCCAGCGGCGTTTTTCAAGCTTGCAGGAGGGTATGAAGGGTAGGTTCGGCAGCGCTTCACTGGCGTTATCACCCATTCAACTTTGTTTGATACCAGTTTCTTGATCGAGTTACGAAGATTCGCCTACCAGAGCCAGGACATTTCCAATAACACTTTGCACAAGATGAGCCATAGTCCTTGCCTCCTTGCTGTGCGTCGGGAGAAAATAGACGGGAAAGCAGGATGGAGCTACGAATATCGGTTTTTGACATCTCAAGAGATCACTATCGTCGACGACATCAACGACTACCAACTATTTAGTGATACCCTCTTCGTTGTTCCCCAAGAGGAGGCACTCGAACGTACGTGGTCACATCAGTCATTAGTAGTCATTCACTCAGTCCAGACCTGTAGGTTTCTATGCTTCTCTCGGGTGCAGTTACTTGAGCACGGCCGTTAAAGAAAAATATAATGATTTCAGTGAAGTGACAGCCACTGAGACATGCCTTGAAGTTCAATCGTTGATCCTTGAGCGACTGCCCTTGTTCACTCAAAAATATAGCGATGCCAAACCTAAAGCCGCTATTCCTTCCGGCACAGATCACCTCAAAGTCAAGGCATGTAAGAAGATACTCGTTTCCAAAACTCTCGCAACAGGGAACGTGAGGCGAACAAGAGATGTATGGGCAATTGCAAGGTACGAAGGCGAACATACAGAGATATGGATTTCCACGACGGCAGCACGCGACATGTTCGAGTGAGTTGCCGAACATTATCTGTTATCCTTTTCTGACAACCAGGAAAGAGTTGCTACGTCTCTTTGCCGACTGTTGTTTGGAACAACCAAGTTGAACGCCACCCTACTCCTTGATATGGTTCTTTCTGCGGACTTGAAAGTTTTGGAACAGAGAGGTTTTCTTGGTTGGTCCAGTCTGCCTGCTCTCAACGTAATTGGCTTACCAGCATTGGTTACAACGCAGTTGACCATATCTCTGAGAAACACGGAGATCAGTCCGACCAGAGGGAAAAGGAGAGGAAAACGCTTTTTCCAGGCTCAGTTTCGACAACTCATTCTCCTCGACAACCCAAACTGGATAATCTACCTGTCCTCCAGTCGAATCATGAACGGCAGCTTGGAAGCTCTGAAGCCACCTCACAGCTTCCATCCATTGCTGACGTCGCTACGGGCACTCTGGTAATGAAGACTGGCGAGGCCGCCGGTGTTTCTAGCAAGACTTTGGACGCAGATGGGCATTCCATCGGTCTTGTACTGTCTCGGTAGGTTCCGCCGTCAACTATCATCGCACCTCATCATATTTTCAGGATCTTACACGAGGTGATCTCACAGGATGACATTCGTGAGCCTCCTAATCAAGTACGACAGATGAGATGCCCTGACTGTTTTCCAGGGAGCAATGTAGACAAAGCCATCAAGGCGTGTGGCTTGGGAGCAGAAGAGTCACCTGTTCGTGCGGAAGTGAGCGAGTTCTTGAGCGGCGGCTTTTGCATGGCGCCTGCCGATGTTAGAAGTTTGTGTCCCATTGGTGAGTTTAAAATGACTCTTCTCTGATTTGATTTTCACGGGACAACCAGGAAAGGTGAAAAACATCCAAGTCTATTTAGATAAAGGTGATCTCTGGCCTGCGACATCATATTCTCTTTGTCAGCACTGAGTTACATACAGGCGTGCTGGACTCGGACAATGACCCTTTCATGGAACGCATGCACGGCCCACTTGCTCGCTTCGGAGACATCATCGTCAGTCTCTCCGAAATATATCATATTTCCACGGACAAGCTGGCTGTTTTCTATGACGTTTCTGGGGGCTGCATTGCGTTCAATTGCCAAGGAATCATATACCTCAATCTGCGATGCTTCAAGGTTTGGCGTGAGTACACTGCAATCTTTGAGCCGGGAAGATACTAAGACAACGACATTAGATGATAAGCAGGTCAAAAGTGGGAACCTACAGAACGCCCAAATGTCGTGGTTCGTTTACTTTGCTCACTGTCATCCTGTTCCACTATTTAACACACATCGTTGAAGGTTCCTCGCTCTTGCTCACGAGATCGCACATAACTTGACCGATCAGCACAACTCTGAGCACGAGTTTTGGTTTTCAGCAATCTGTGAAGCCCACTTCATCGCGCTTTCGCAACTCTTGCAACCCGCCAACACTTGGTTCTGTTATTCGATGTGGCTGAAGGTCATAGTCATGATTATCCTTTTTACTTACCTTGTCAAATGTCTTGCCTCGATGATCATCATGCTCCGCTAGATATCTCCATCAAATCCTCGCACTTTCTTCTTTTGGTTCATATTTATGTAGGGAGGAAGATGATTTCGAATTTATACTGACAAGAGGATCTACTAACTTCGGCCGACAAAAGTAACCAAGTTTGTACGTCTCTTTCAGAGTAAACTCAAAAGACTTCATAGTGCTCGTGTTGACGACATCTGCGAGAGAGGCCTTGTCAGTACCGATCACCATTAGTGGGGACGAGAGACGACGAGAAAGTGACTCGTGAAGTTGTCCCATGACACTGCGCGTGTAGTCCGATACCTTGCCGCTGGCAGAGTCAGACTCATAGCGAGCGCTGAAGAACGTATTGAATCTCTGTGCCTAGTGCGCTGAAAAGCGGTTTA
This sequence comes from Xanthoconium purpureum, assembly GCA_038090075.1. Classification (NCBI taxonomy): domain Eukaryota; kingdom Fungi; phylum Basidiomycota; class Agaricomycetes; order Boletales; family Boletaceae; genus Xanthoconium; species Xanthoconium purpureum. The sequence continues at coordinate 29,626 of JBBPMA010000023.1, forward strand.
GCGTACAGCCCATTAAAAGACGTTCGTGAGACACGTGCGACGTTCTTTCTAGAAGAGTCCATTTTCTTCACGTTAATAACAAACACGATCCCAGGTGTTGGTGATTACCAAACCAGCCGTACTGAAAGGAATGTCGCAAAGCTCGTCAAAAGTGGACGTGGCGACGTGGGGGTAGAAAGGGGGTGTGGAGGGTGCGACTAACGGTGAATAAAGGGCGGTTGACAATGACAGAGTTGGGATTGTTGTCGGACGGAGGGTCGAAAGATTTGCTGACCACAGCTTCATCGCCAGTGTAAGGGGATGGTAAACAGCAGTGTGAAAAAGTACGAGGTATGCGTCTATAGTGCGTGTCATGTGGGGCATATGTCAGAGTTTGAAAGAGGAAAACAACGTGAAAGACTGACCTGCCCAGATCTGACTTTGAGCTATGTCTTGAGAAGTTCTATAGCAAATACAAAGCTAGACCCCTAAACGCCGTTCTCGTACAGCTCGTCTGAATGTCGACTGGGAATGTCAAGTATGAGAACGGACGACCGGGGAAGGAATGAGGGCGCACTTACTGGAGATGACGGACACGACACTGTGTCTGGAGAGACCCTCGGAGAGTCTCCCTCCTGATGATGATCATGATGATATCTACAGTGCTCGTGAGATGAGACTCGTCTAAACAAAGGACATAGGCCTCGCGGGTGAGATCTGTCAGCGCCATCCCTACCAATTAGACTTATGGAAAGTCTAACAGCATGAACGCGTTTTCGGGTGATGGACGGGGAAAAGGTTTGAATTTGAAGAAGGGGTCGATGACCATGGTACCAACATCATCATATGCGCAGAGGCCCTTCAAGGTAATGCAGAATTTGGTTCTGGTAGTTGACCTTTGAACTTCAGTTCTGCGGCACTTGTTGGTTCTTGGAAGGCGGTGCTGGCTTCGCGTTCGGCAAGAGCAATACTGTCGTCTATTGACGGTTTCGCCCCATAGACGGGTCACCAGACTACAATCCTGTGTGGGTTCGAAGTTCCTTGGGGCCCGGTGGCGATGCAATCGGGCAATTCCGAGCTGCCAGTTACCCGTAGTTGACCACGAGGCACGAGTTTGATCCTCTGACACTTCGGACCTGTTCCATGAAAGACTCCTTCCAAGACGTCTACGCAAAATATTTACAGCACGCTGACTATGGATACCCTCTGCGGATGCCAGAGCCAATGAGTGGGCTCCCACAAAACTACAAGGACGACGGCCTTCAGATCGGGGATGTTGGCATTGTTAACAGCATGGGTCAGTTCCGCGTCTTGTTCAATATCCACAAACGCAGCGACAACTCTCTCCATGATGTTGATGGGGTTCCTGAGAACTTCGAGCCTGTTCCGCGGGGTGAGGTCAACTCCATTGAAAATGCAATCCCTGCTCGCCCAATCCACTCCCATGGGATAACAGAGATTTTGCGGGACGAACCAGGGTATTTCTCATTCCGAGCGTTCGTTTTCTTACTGACAATGTCAGCACCTTAGGCCATTTGATTATGAATTTCGTTCGTCCACTCCTGCAGGTGCTATTCTCATACTACCGCGGGGGGCAAATTCCGTCGAACTCTTATCAACGAAACAGTTTCGCGAGGTGGCAACGAAGAATGCGCTTGACTGGTATAAATTTGCCGAGAACCGCTGTGACGACGACGATCTCGGTCGCTCCCTTTACCTGATCACTGGCTTTTACAAAGCTCGTTCTTGGTCTCTCGGTTCATTTAACAACCCCACGGATGGAACGGGAAAGATTCAGGCTCGAAAGCATGACAACAGTCCAAACACCTACCAACTAAGATGTGAATTCTCCGCCGATTGCCGCCACGGAGACAGCGAGAGCGTCAATCAGACTGTTTTCATCACTGGCTTCAAGATCACAGTCAGTGGTTGGCTCCGAGTTCCCGTAGTTCTGAAGGTCACGGAATCCGAAACCACCTGGTCTGCTCTAGTTCGTCTGCTCAAGGCTTGTCTCAACCGACTACGCGGCTCTCCAGGTGGCGGCCACAACCCACGTGCGGCGATAAGTAAGCTGCGAACCTTTGTCATCCCCGCTGCTGTCTCTCACGCTCTCTTCATGACAAACAGGTGTGGAGCACAGCCCACAATTATCCCAGGTTGGCTTCATGGTCGTGTCAGTCCAAATTCTGTTCTTACCGGCTCATTCATCAGCCCTTTCACCCCTCCGATGTCATCAACCGTTTTCTTCTCAGCAAGGTTCGCCTCACATGGAATGCATTGGATTGATTTCTTATGACGTCGATCAGAATCCAAATGCCAGGGTCGCTATTACACATGATGCTCAATGGATGGATATGATCAAGGTAATTTGTTATGGTGTACTCGTCTTGCTTTCTTACTTGTCCACTAGGGAGGATTGACACGTGAGGACCTTGTCCAAGAGGACCGCCTCGAAAAATTCTTAACACAACACTATACCATCGCTGTTGCCAAAAACGGTGATTTTTTGATCATTATAGTTGCCAATCACTGCTAATTATACTTTAGCTACTGTCTTTCTCCAAGGCAAAGTGTACGTCTCCTTACTTCAAACACGGTCAGGGAACGCCTAAGACTGCTGACAGTAATGGAGCCACGGATTCCGTTGTTGATCCACCTGACACGTCACCCAAGCTCGAGATTTCGGACCCCTCTACTTCCGAGCCTGAGGTATCGCCCTCATCCCTCCCTGAGCTAGAGGTCTCGCATCCTGGTACACCCAACGGGCTTGAATTTCCACCCCTTCCTACGCCGCCGCTCGACAATCCTCGCATTGTAATTACACGCATGTATCCATTTTCTTCGAATTCTTGGGGCAGTCTGATAACCATCGGGCAGGTATCCGTGCTCAAAACATACACTTGAGCCTCAAGCATATCCCAGTTGGCTTTTATGTACTAGTCAGGTTTGATGGCGTCAAACGAAGGACTCGAAACAAGTCTATACGATTGAACGACAGCGGTATCGAATGGGAGGATGAGACTCTGTTGTGAGTTCATTAAATACTGCTTGCATATGTGTGTTGACTATTTCTAGGCCCTCCAAAGCGTTTGAGACGGTACAATTTACGATTTATGCTTCCTCCGAAATAGAACCAATGTTGGGTAACGGCGAACCTCTCTATACGTCAGAAAGTCGTGTTGAGGAGTTGGTTGGTGGGACTTGCTGTGAGTGAATCCCCGAGTATCGCGCATCGAGTTGAAAGATCTTATGCCAATGTAGTGATTACGTTATCTCCTGGAGAATTGGCGACAACTCCCGAGCCCTCGCTGCTCATTACACTGGGACGATGGTATTCTAAGCGTTTGGCGGTGACTCAAAGTGGCGATGACAGTAGTGTAATTGAACTTTTCTTTGTCGATGTCCATTGGCTGACCATTCGTCATCATAGTTGAACTCGGAAGAACCCTCGATCCTCGCACGCGAAACAAATTTAGCGCAAGAAGCTCTTCTCCGCTACTACGATGAGTTCCGAAGGGAAGATCTCGAGAATGCTGTCCAACATTTTGAATGCGCTTGGCGTAACTGTCCTTTGACAGACCACTGTCGCGCAGTGGTGCTAGTCAACCTCGCGAAGGCAAAGTTCATTAGTTATCAGATTGACCCAACAAGCGCAGATCTCGACGACCTCATCTCACTTTATCGACAAGCCCTGGATCTGCGCCTTTCTGGTCATCCTGACAGACCTGTTACGTTACTACAGCTCGCTCAGGCACTCTTATTTCATTACGAGAGGCAGCGATGCAATAAATCCATTTCAGACGTCGAAGAGTCCTTCGTTGCGGATGAGATAAAGTCGCTTATGGCGGAGGTCAGCGAGATTTGTCATGGAGATAGCTTCGAGTTTCGGGCCGCGAGTCTTGTCCTTCAAACGCTCAAACGGTATCAAGTTCTGGCGAAGGTGGTGCTAGTCGAACTCGGGGAGCTGGTCTCGGAGTTGGAATCCTTTGTCGAGATGCCACCCCTCTGGCATTTCGATAGACCGTACCGAATGATCAACCTCAGCGCTGTGTTGTGCAAACTTTTCGAGCTAACAGGCAAGCTTGGTCATCTTGAAAAGTCAATTTCAGTGATCGAAGAAGCTGCCCAGCTCATTTCAGACGGTCACTTCGATAAGCCCTGGGTGCTCTTCTCCCTTGGTGACGCGTTCTGTGTACGCTTCACACGAAGCGGTAATGTCACCGACCTCGACAGATCGATTTCTATGCTCGAGGGTGCTTTAAAGTTCATTCCGGGCCGCCATCCTGCGAGACCTTGGGTGGCCACTAGGCTTGGTACCACGCATCTCATGCGGTTTATCTCTGGCAGCGTTCCTCGCCTCAAAATATCGATTTTCGTGACTACAAGTGCTGCGCACCTTCTCAAAGTCCGACTCAGGCAGCTGAATAGCCTTCCCCGGCTCACTGTGGCTGGCACTTGTACCACCAGCAATCGTACTGACCTCGAGCAAGCAATCTTGAGGCATAGGGAAGTTGCAGGCATTCTAGCTGATGGCAATCCTCACAAGCCTGGCTGTTTAACCAACCTCGCCAGTTCACTCTTGATTCGTTTTTGGTGCCTCCGTGACCGAAGTGACCTCGACGAAGCAATCTCGAGGCATAGGGATGCCATTATGCTCTCCCCTGATGACCACCACCACTTGAACAACCTCGCACTCTCCCTCGGAGCCCGCTTTCAGCACTTCGGCGACTTCAGCGATCGCGTCGAGGCGATCTCGAAGCAGAAGGCCGCTGTTGCGCTACTCCATGACGGCCCCAACCATTTGAATAACCTTGGCCACTATCTTGTGGTTTGTTTCAAGCACATCAGCGATACGAGGAACAATGGGAAATCAATTTCAGATCTCATGATTGCTATCAAACCTATTCCCGACGTTTATCTTGACAAACCTAGCCATCTCAACAACCTTGCCTTCCCCCTTGGGGCTAGTTTTCAGTGTGTTGGTGAGATAGAGCAACTTGGTGAGATAGAGCAACGTTTGGAAAGGTGGCCTGGTCTCCAACGAAGAAATGCCATTAGGAGGCGATGAGAGATTTTCCAGAGGGCGGAAAAACGGCACGACGGCTATCGAGAGATAATAAGCTCAGTCGTCGTGCGAGAACGAACTATATTGGGATTTACCTATCGAGAGATAACAAGCTATGTACGGATTAGCTCGAGTAGGTAAATATTGTATGAATGGTAACTCACCTCAGTCGTCGTGCGAGAACGAACTAAGGTGCTTGTCAAAACAAGGGGAAACTATATACGAGTAAACTGAATACTATGTAAAAGGAGTAAGAAGGATCTTGGGGAGATCCAGACACAGGAATAAAGAAAGGATTAAATACGTGGGTCGGGCAATGTGCTCGTACAATGTACCTACAACGGAGAACGTACGCGAGGAATGTAATGGACGCGCGCGGTTGCTAATTCCAACAGGCGAACCAGACTTTGAGGCCAAATTGTGGCTGGTCAGATCTTCAGAAGTCGTCAAAAACTTGAAATATTCACCAATTTTTCGCCAATTTCTTCTCGATAGTTGTCCGGCTGTTTATTGGCAGAATGATGCTCTTTTCAACGATTGTTTTCTGGGGATTTTGCTTACAAATCTGTGCCGCTACCTAATACGGTACCCCCTGCCTGTATGCGCTGCTGCGATAGCACTATAGCTGTTATATCCGGTCGGAGAGACCTATGATACTCCTGAATTCTGTTCGTCATTCAGAGGCTGTTTCAAGATGTGGATGAGGAAAGTCTGGTTTCTTTCTTGGCAGAGCTTTGGAAGACCAGATCAAAATGGACAGGAAACATCGTAAGTAAACTTCGCGCTTGTGGGATGTAGCACGGCGGCGACAATCAGAGACAAATCCCGAATCACGAAAACGCACATGTATCCGCGGAACCCTTCGGATTGAGCACAAACTCGCCTATGATTATCACAACTTGATGCTATCCTTTTTACCTCCTCGTAGACTCTACCACTTCTCCCCGACCTTGCCCACCTTCTTCCCACCCCCCAAGCTACACTGAACAGTCCTGCCCCTCTCACCCGAGGTTCGCGAGCCTTGCTTCTGGACGTGCTTTATACCGCCAGGACGGCTGGTGACAATTATCCCCGACGAGATCCCTTTTCGTTGGCGATCAGGACGTGACGCCCTGGTATGTTCGATACACGGTGCGACGGCGTACTCGGCGGGAGGAGACGGCGAATGCGTTTGCGAGCTCGACGCTTCAGTCATCACATCCTCTCTACCATCCTCTGGCTTGGATGATTCTAGGCGGCCGCGTTTCTTGCCACGCGTTAGGGGAGAATGCAAGGACGGCGGCGGTTGGCTGGCCATAACGACTTTTCCCGAAGAACCGTCGTCAACCCCGCACTTCGATTTCGGAGGACGAAGGGTGTGGGGTGGCGTTAATCTGCTTTCCCATTGCCTTTTGTACAACCTGAAAAGGGCCATTGTCGCACGGGCGTCCGTCACCTGTTCACTTGATGTCAGGCAGCCACAGTATCACGGAGGAAATGGATGGTTTACACTGCTATATCCACCACCCTGGATGACGATGGCGAGTTCTTGCTTTACGAGGACGCGCAGTGCGGGGAGACGGGATTTGATTACACGATGTTTGTCTGCCAAGGATAGGGTATCACGGATCTGCGGAGACGGGTGCGAGAGCAGGAGTGCCTGTATGCGCGCGATGTCGTAACATATATGTCCTGTATGTGTGGTGCACGTACTTTCATGGCCCACCAGAATTCGATCCTTGATCAATCCTGCCACCGTTTGCTGGACTTCATTGAGTAGCTTGGTTATGAGGATAGTCAATCTTGGTATATTTCTGTTGGCCATGCTACACGTACCTGAACCTGTCAGACCAGAGCTTCGAACACCACTCCACTTGGTCGGATAGTCGACGACCCTCTCGCGTTGTCGCATAAAGACGTCGAGGACGACGACCCAAGTGTAGTTGCCGATACTGATCCGTGCGAGCGAAGACTCGTTGCCTTCGATGCCAACCCCGACCATTTCGCTGTCGATGGCGACGTACTTTCCGGGTCTGAAAAAGCGACGAGAAGAGACCGAGCTGCGGTGTGCATAGGCTCACGTGGTCTGGGACGTATTGTACTCTACTTTTCCGAGTATGTATCATTCTTCGTAACGCCGCGATGGACTCGCCATTCTTTACCTCGGTGGTCTCGAGACCGACGTGTTCGATCTGGGTGTCTGATTCGTATCTATTCGGTGTGTTACCAGGAAACGCAGACGTCTTGTCGCCACGATCGATCTTGCGCCGTCTCTACGTTTATGCGGGTGACCATGTCGAACCAAGCTCTGACGACCGATAAATCTTCAGCGTACCAACATTTGGGGACACTCACTTCTTGCAGCGCAAAGCAGTTTGAAGACGGCCTGGATTCGCGTCAGTTGGAAGGCGCAAAACAAAACGCAAGTCGTTGCTTTGTAGTCATTTTCGTCAGAGCGATGAATCCGATCTCCGACAAAGGACGTCTTCTCGACGCCCACGATGTCGCGTTGAATAATGATCAACGTGTTTCTCTTGCCACCTCACACCCACCTCGATTATACCGTGAACGCAAGATACCACCAACGCGATGCCCAAAAAACCAAAGTCTGGCCCGCCATACACTGATATACCCCCAGAGGTACACGTGGTTGTCACCAACCCGTGGTGCATGGATCGCAATCCACGACAGCGTGTTCAAGGTGACTTCGATCGAATCGCTTCTTGGGCTCAGTTTGTCCTTCAGCAATCCGGCCGAGGGGGGAGAGACATGCCTGCCGTCGAGTGCATTTTTGGAATGGGTACCGTGAGTGCCGCTTTTTTGATCGATGTTTGAGTGGCATCTATCTGTGGGAAGACTGACAATTTTCTGTCGGATCTACTTTTTGCTTTGTGCTCCCATAGCGCGACGAAATCATCTTACAGTTTGCAGAGGGTACGGATGTCATCCCTCTTCTTGGAGAGCACCGCTGGGGCAATTTCCGGAAAGATGATGGCGATCCCAACGACCCTCGATCGACATGCGTCTTTCTCTACAACTGGAGAAGCAACGGGGACCCTGCAAACCGTACGTACATTCTTGTCCTCTGAACGCAATCATCTTCTTTGCCATATACTCGCGTTCCTCTTATCGATGAGTACAGTATGCTAACATAGCCTTGCTTTCAGACAACTGGACAGAGAATTATCCCTGTCCACTCCCCCTGCGCGAAGTTCCCGCCAAATGGCCGTACCCAGCTCCATCTTGGATCTCGCCTCCGACCAGTGTTTTCAACCTCGTTCACCCAATCCTACATCCACCAGTTCCTCCTCCGATGCCCGACAACCGGCACAACCAAGGACGGGAAGAGTGGTCGGCAACATCTCCGACCCCCTTCATGTTGATGCCATCACCGACACCACCACAACAGAGGGACCAGCGGGAACCTGCAGAACGGGCTGTTGACCCAGAGTCAGCCGTGAGCGATTTCTTGTACCACTTGGGCATTTCGTGAGAGTCCACAATACCAGCATGCCAATCGTTTCAGACCTTACGAGCCACCCCCACAATATCCTTCTCGCGCACGGTTCCTCAATCAGCCTCAAACTCGAGGTGGGGATGTATCCTCATCCAAAGCACCTCCATCATCGCCCAAGTTTATCAAGAAGTTGGATCCGTACGAGCTTGGTAAGCCAAATACTCATCCTCGTCTTGGAAATTGATTCGATTCCTGCCTGTATAGAGGAGGACGCCTTTAACATACTCCGCTCAACCACTCCAAAACAAGAGGACACGAGAGAAGTGAAACGCGAATACCTCAAGCCGGCTCTCTGCATCTCTGTCAAAACGGAAACCCCAGGCGTCAAGACAGAGGAAGATGATGCTCAACACAACTCGCCCCCTGGATCTAGTTCTGGTACACCATTTGTTCTGGTGTTCGTCCCAACTTCAGCTCCTGGCTGCGTTTACAGGATACAGACCATCTCAAGCCCTCATCGATGCTTTCAATACTCTTCGGCCACCTGAGCCGTTAACTCCGTCTGCCCGCCCCTCGGCTCCTAGTCCGCGGGAACCCAATGGAGGTAAGTCTTCCATTTCATCCCCCCAACTTGTTCACTCCTGCCGACCATCGGGCGTGTCTCTAGTGCTCCAAACCGTTCCGTCAACAAAATCGAAATATAAGCCCTCGGCAGAACTTGAAGCCGAGATAAATGCCTTGCTTCGGGGCAAGGCTACATCATCGCCGTCCGGTAGTGATGCCCGACGAGCGCTCGGCACGCGTGGTATGTTCTTCTGTCCGAAATGCGTACGCGTTCGGCTGACAAACCGACATTAATGTCAGCGGTCGCGGTCAAAAGAGAGTACGAGGATGACGCGACCCCCTCTTCCGGTATGTCCCGTTACATGTTTCACTTCCATCCCTGAATCTCGAACACATCAAAACAGCGCAAGAGAAGAAAATCAAGATCGAGGAACACTAGGTGAATATAGGGTGATTTATTGTATCTCAAATTCGCTATCTCCATCGCTGTGTTGTTTACTCCTTGTATGCCTGCGTGATGTTGCTGCTAGATGTAGTTTGGAACAGCCACTGTGCTTGTATTCGACCAACGGTCGTTCAAATATATGCGAATGAAATCAAACTGGAAGAAGAGCTTGAGCGGATGTGCATCCTGATCTCTTTCGTCGCTGAACATCGTGTGAGCGATCGAGCTGCGTCGATGTGCCAAAGAAGAAAATGGGTGTGTTTGTTATGTTCATTGCTGTGTTGTAGTTACGTATGCTTTGCATGCTGGTGACATTACTGTACTTCAACTTGTAACCAGCGACTGACGATTGATCAGAGGACCATCGATTCGAGTGGGTGAAAATAAATCTGCAACAAAAATTTTAGCGGACGAAAGACAGAACGACGCGTGCCTTGATCTCTTTCGCCGCTCAACGTTCGGTGAAGGGGTGTGTGTCCGCGGTTTCGGCGCGAAGTTAATGCTGCCATGCCCATGCAGCGACAAAAAGTGCAGAAGGAAGGAACAAAGGATTACCAGCTCATCCGAATCAAATTCCCCGTTGAAACAAAGAAGCAACATTAACGTTGTTCATTGAGACCTTGGGAACTCACGCGCCTGGAGAAAGAAGGCTCCGGCTTTCACTTCGGCCCCCCTTGAAACGCCTTCGCAACCGGGAGCACAACACAACTTTGACGGGACCGGCGAACCAAAAACAGCCCAATCGAAGTAAGCACTCACGATTCCAGAACGAGCACCATGTGGTAGCAGCACAGGATACGAAGGAGGCACGCAGGGGTTGGGGATGTTGCTCGTTGATATGTGAGAAGTCAGTGGATTCGCTGAGACCCTCAACACGGGAGCTGAGTCAACATACTTACTGAGCTCCTACAGCGACAATGAGTGCCTGTACCTGTAGCTTCAAAGCGGTGTGTAGCTGAGTACAAGTATCAGTCTCTTTGCACACAGCATGTTGAGCTGCGGTCTATGCCTACTACGTTAAGGAACCCGTCAGTGGTTTCTTCCCTTTCAGAGTAATTAAACGGGTACTGCCTTGGGTGGAAAAGGGTAGAAAGACTATAGTTTTTCAATGTTTTTCAATGTCTAAATGTATAATTCCTTTAGGGTGCGAATACAATGCGGTGGTTAGAAGCAGCCGAGTCGCGATACGTGGCAGGCAGACGGCGATAGCTCGGGTGGTGATGTCGACCGGATCTACGAGGCCGTATGCATGACCGGTCTACCCATTATTGGCCTCGGGCAGAATACGCATGAAAAGTCTTGCCTACTGCCTCGGCCACGCACGGAGTGCGTATGATCGGGTTGGGCGGCGACTGGAGGAAAATTGCGAAGAAGATCAAGCTGGTCGTATGCATGTGGTGAACAGCGAGACTGTCGCAGTTGCTGCACGATTTGCCGTTCCCTGGGAGGTTCGTACATAATAGAGCGCGTCTGTGGTATATATATTCGGAAACGTGTTGGACCGTTTCCCACGAATGATTCATTATCAACATGAGTCATGATGCGGTGCACAAGGAGATGGTCCATGAAGAGTCGTAAACACCCCTTGCTACCTAGTAAGCCTAGTGGGATCTCGTCGGACGCTGTTTCGTCTCGTCGTTCAACTTCATCGCACGAAATGTTTCAAACTACCTGTTCCCCGCACTCTTCAACGTCACCTCCGAGGACAGAACTTGTCGGCGCATCTGACATTACGCGAAAACCCTTGCGGAAAGAAGTGTCCGGATTTTGGTGGTCTGTGTCTGGGCCTGTGCCGCCACTACTCCACATCATGATTGACAGGTGTGCTTATTGCCTTTTTCCCTTGACGTACAACGGCCATCATTTTTTGAGAACGTCTTTGGCATACTGGACATCCACAGGAGGCATTCAAATCATCATTCCGTATGTACAGGAAGTTAGTTGTTCCCAAATTGTTGCCAACTACTGACACCGTTTGTTCTTTCCATCAACACCGCAGACCGGCATTGTTCATATCTACGATAGCTTCTGCGTTGAAGTGGCACGGTTTACCGTGCTTCCTAAGGTGTCTATCGTCTCAGATCTCGAGTATCACCGAGTACTCTCCTCTATATACCCAAAGGTTGCTGTTACGACCATCGATCCTTCTGGTGCGCTTTGTTCATTTAAAGCTCCACAGTAAACAGAGATATCTTTTCATCTGCGCGTACTAATGAAGAATGTTTCAATGTGCTACCCACGTTATCTCCATCTGTTGGTACCTGTCTGTTGAGTCATGGGGGTACCTCCTTCAAATGAACGGGCATGGCCTTCCGCAGAATCCTATGAATGTGTAATGTGGCAATACGCTAGCGCAACAGAAAATGCCTCAAAACAACCGGGAATTCTCTTTCCGCCAACACAGCACCGGGCGGTGAACTGAGGCTATCGGCGTCTTGGAATCAAGGGTGGTTCGGTGGCGAATTCACAGGCTCGCGCTGAAAGTTTGCATAGCGCACAAACACCTCAGTAACCCGTCTCTTCGGTGTACATTATAACATACTTTCATCCTAGGGGTCCATCACAATGACACGTAAGATCCGTTTTTTTAGCCCTTAGTCAGACCAGGAGAGATCTCGATCCCGTCTTGAAGAGTTCAGGACCACATTACCGAAATAGGGGGTTACTAACGGTGGCAGTAGGTAACCTCATTCCCTCACGAAATTTACAATCCTTGCCCGTGTTCGCCCGGTATGCTAATGCACGCCTCTTCCTTGGAATGTATAAAGGGCAGTGTGCTGGGGAATTCGTGTGCACTCAACCCGAGTGTCCGAGATGTTCCTATTCTCTATCCTCGCGTTTTCACTGCTCCATATCTCCGATGCGTCGTCGGTCGTTTCCAGACAAACGTATGGCACTGCGCTTGGTCCAGTAAGCCAACTCTACGTCGCGAACGAGTTCATCGCGCCAGATGGTTTCAACCGATCGTAGGTCGATGTTCATTACCACTCCCCAACCACCCTTAACCGCTCGTAGAGCAACTCTTGCCAATGGTGTATTCCCTGCGCCGTTGATCAAAGCCAACAAGGTAAGAACTGCAACAATACTAGATGGATGGATGTACTTATGCCTTTCTAGAATGATCGGTTTAGTCTCCAAGTTTTTAACCAACTCACGGATGATACCATGCCCCTGAACACTAGCATTGTAAGCAATAGTGCATTATGTAAAACGCCCAAGCCGTATTCTGATGTACATCCCAAAGCATTGGCACGGACTTTTTCAACGCAGGACCAACTGGGCTGATGGTGTTTCATACGTCACCCAATGCCCGATTCGTCAGCGGGAGACATTGGATCAGAAATTCAGAATAACCGGTCAAACTGGAACATACTGGTACCACTCGCATTACACCACTCAGTATTGTGACGGACTTCGAGGAGCATTGGTTATATATGATCCTGAGGACCCGCTGGCATATATGTACGATGTTGATGATGGTGAGTCTCCATGTATTTTCCGCCTTGCCTTTTCTTCTGACCAAAACAGAGAATACCGTCATCACGCTCTCGGATTGGTGAGTAGCCCAATATTACGGAACAGAAATGTTTCTGCTGACCTGGCTATAGGTACCATACTTCCTCTATCCAACTCGGTGAAATCTTCGGACCGGTTCTTGCGAACTCGACGCTGATCAATGGCAAGGGCCGCTACGCTGGCGGGCCATCGGTTCCACTCTCTGTGGTCAATGTTCAACAGGGGTTACGATATCGCTTCCGTTTGGTTTCCACGTCCTGCGATCCCTCCTTCAACTTCACGATTGATGGTCACCGAATGACCATCATTGAAGTAGATGGGACTGAAGTGGAACCTGTGGAAGTTGACTCAGTATCCGTCTTCGTAGGTCAACGCTACTCCGTGGTTGTTACGGCGGATAAGCCCGTCGGCAACTATTGGATCCGCGCATTGAGCAGTGTACCCGGCTCCACATTCGATGGTGGTCAGAATATGGCCATCCTGCGATACGAGGGAGCGGCAGATGAAGATCCTACGTCCTCTCCTGGCCCGTATGAAATCGCATTCGACGAGGGCAAGCTTCATCCACTTATCAAACCAGGCGCTCCCGGGATACCCGAGATCGGAAAGGCAGATGTGAACCTCGTGCTGGCTCCGGGTTTCACATCGGATGGTTTGTTTACACTTGGCGGCGTGTCCTACGTCGAATACGAAGTCCCTGTGCTCCTCCAAATTCTCAGTGGTGCTAGACAAGCCACGGACCTGCTGCCAAAGGGGAGCGTCTATACACTCCCCCTGAACAAGGTTGTAGAAATAAGCTTCCCTAACCCTGCCGCAGCTCCCGGTGCACCGGTAAGTACGCGCTTGTGAAACGTCGACCTTATGCTAACTCTGAACTTGTTTTCAGCACCCTATACATCTGCACGGAGTACGTGGTCCGCACCGCTTTCCTTTGTCCCCAGCTTACATCTCATTAGCACAACTTCGATGTCGTCAGGGTTGCGGGTAGCAATGAGACGAATTTCGTAAATCCTGTCCGGCGCGATGTCGTGTCCATCGGTAACAGCCCCACGGATAACGTGACTATCCGTTTCCAAACGGATAATCCAGGGCCTTGGTTCCTTCATTGGTGAGTGATCACGTCGAGCACTACAAGTTCGCGGACTCACGGGCGTTCATATCTAGCCACATCAACTGGCACCTCAACCAGTACGTCGGCCTCGTCAGATCGGCGCGATCCCGATCCCAGAACTAATCATCGTGTCCAGCGGATTTGCTGTGGTGATGGCGGAAGCACCGAACGAAACGGCCCGTCAAGAATCGGCAGTCGTCCCAGGTATGTCCCATTTCGCTGTGCCAGCGCAAACTGCAGAAGTTGATTGCCTGGTACACAGCGGACTGGACCCAACTATGCAAGAACTAGAGTGAGGGTGCGAATAGACGTATAACGTCCATTACGGGCTACCAACGCGGTCTCATCTTCCGGTATATCCCGTTACATGTTTCACTTCTATCCTTGGATATCCGGTTCGCTATCTCCATTGCCGTGTTGTTTGCTCTTTGCATGCTTGTGCGATGTTATTACTAGATGTAGTTTGGAACGGACAGTGTGCTTGTATCCGACCAACGGTCATTCAAATATATTCAATTGAAATCAAACTGGAAGAAGAGCTTGAGCGGAGCAAAGAAGAAACGACGAGTACTTTGATCTCTTTCGCCGGTCAGCATTCCTCGGCTTCGCCGCGAACAGTGTCGTTACGCTCACACAGCGACGCAAGAAAGCACGGGAGGAAGGAACAAAGGATGCACAGATCGTCCGAATCGAATCCCCGTTAAAACAAGGAAGCAACGTTATCTCTGGAGAAACCTCAGATCAGCGTTTTGGTGACGAGGCTCTAGGTCTTGAGAACTTATGTACTAGAGAAAGAAGACTACCTACCGGCTTTCACAACCGGGAGTACAGCGCGACATTGCGATGTCGTGGGGTTGGAATCGGCCGAGTCGAGAACGTGGCAACAGCAAGCAGACGACGACGGTGCGGATGAGCGATGAAGTTATCAACCGGTTCTACCAAATACTATTGGCCTCAGGCGAAACTTTACGCCTCGGCGCAAGGAGTGCGTGCACGTTCGGGTTGTGCGGCGACTGGGGGAACACTGCGGAGAAGATTGAGCTGGTCTTGTGCATGTGATGAAAAGCGAGACGGTCGCAGTTGCTGCACGATGGAGGTTCGTACGTCAAGAGTGCGTCTGTGGTACTTATATATACGTATTTATTCGGAAACGCGTCGGACCGTTTCCCACGGATGATGATGATTAACTGTCATGATGAACCAGTGTTCAAGGAGACGATGATGGAGGTCCATCTAGACTCGTTCCTTTTGCCCCGAAAACACCACTTACTACATGGGCCATGACCAAGATCTCGTTGAAGGGCCGTTTCATCTGGCCCGTTCAGTTTCGTCGCACGAACCACCCGCACGCTTCCACGTCGCAATCGAGGACAGAACATGTCGGTGTCTCCAAGGTTACGTGGAAACCCTTGCGGACTCGAATTTGTTGAGTCTCGTCTCTGACATATGACTGAAAGGTGTACCTATTGCCTTTCCCCCTAACGTACAACGGCCATCATTTTTGGAAACGTCATTGGCATATTGTTCATCCCCAGAAGTCATTCAAATCATCATTAAAAATGCACAACAAGTTGGTTATTCCCAAATCTTTGCTAACTATTAACACCATTTGTTCTTTCCATTATTTAATACTGCAGACAGGTATCTGTGATTGATTCGGCATTGAAGCGACGTGGTTTTACCGTGCTTCCAAGGGCGTCTGGGGTCTCAAGTTTCAAGTACTCGCTGAGTACTCCCCACTACATGCAAATATTGCTTTCGACGGTTACGACTATCAATCGTCCCGATGCCGTTGTCATTCCAACCTCTACAGTGAAGTGAGACATGTTTTTATATGCACAGTTACTAATGAAGAGTGTTTCGATGTACTCTCTACGTCATCTCGCTCCGTTGGTGCTCATGTGATGGAGGCACCATCTTCAACTGAATGGGCATGGCCTTCCGGAGAACTCTGCAACTGGGCAATGCGGCAACATGCTAATGCTATAGAAAATGCCTCAAACCAATTGGAAACCTTCTCTTTGCCGACATGGCACCAGGCGATCAACTGAGGCTCTTGACATCTTGGAATGTATAAAGGACAGTGTGTTGGGGAATTCTCAACCCAAGTGATCGAGATGTTTCTCCCTATCTTCGTGTTTTCGCTACTCTGCATCTCCAATGTGTCATCGATCCCCAAGAGTTTCGACGCGGGCATAGATTCACCAGCGCTCGTTGCCAGACAAACATATAGCACTGTGCTTGGTCCGGTGAGCAAACTCTACGTCACGAACAAGTTCATCACGCCAGATGGTTTCAACCGATCGTAGGTTGATGTTCATTATCACCGCCCAGCCATCCTTAACCACTTGTAGAGCAACTCTTGCCAATGGTGTATTCCCTGTGCCATTGATCAAAGCCAACAAGGCAAGAACTACGACAATACTGTTACAATTATCTTTCTTTGTCATACGTTCTTTCTCATCCGCACCATTCGACGAGTCTACTTTGACCTTTTCCCTTACCATGAGAACGAGACCAACTACCTACTTACCTTTGATACCTCCGCTTCTCCTATACTCTTTCCCCTTTGATCCTTCGCTTCCTTAACAGGACTATCCGCTCCTCTGACTATTTCTCTTGTAATAGTCATGTGTCCCCGAACCTTCCACATCGTTCTACTCGATTCCTCTTAGGTAATCAGTAGTACCTTAAATACCCGCTTAGCCTGTATCTCCTCTCTATTCTTGTTCTGTGCAATCACAGCGTCAGTCTTGCAATCCACAACCCGTCTAAGTTGTGACCTAGTCTTTTCTCCCTTGAGACTTCTTTGAGGACGCAGCGTCTCTTCGTGAGTACCTCCCTCAGAGTAAGTAACCCTTTGACCTCGACGCAAGTCTGTCGACTTGCATAACAAATACTACCTAGATATACGGAAGTACTTATGCCTTTCTAGAATGATCAATTTAGTCTCCAAGTTTTTAATCAACTCACGGATGATACCATGCCCTTGAATACTAGCATTGTAAGTAATCGTGTATTACGCGAGCCATATTCTCATGTATTTCCCAAAGCACTGGCACGGACTTTTTCAACGCAGGTCCAACTGGGCTGACGGCATTTCATATGTCACCCAGTGCCCAATTCGTCAGCACGAGACACTTGATCAGAAATTCAGTATAACCAGCCAAACTGGAACATACTGGTACCATTCACACTATACCACTCAGTACTGTGACGGCCTTTGAGGACCATTGGTTATTTATGATCCCGAGGACCCATTGGCATATCTGTACGATGTCGATGGTGGTGGGTCTCCATTTATTTTTGACCTTGCTTTGTCTTTTAACTCGAACAGAACATACCGTCATCTCGCTCTCGGATTGGTGAGCAATCCATATCGAGCAGAGATGTGGGTATTTGCCGATCTGGACTTAGGTACCATACCCCCTCTATCCAACTTGGCGAAAGCTTCAAAGTGGTTCTTGCGAACTCGACGCTGATCAATGGCAAGGGCCGCTACGCTGGCGGGCCATCGGTTCCACTCTCTGTGGTCAATGTTCAACAGGGGTTACGATATCGCTTCCGTTTGATTTCCATGTCCTGCGATCCTTCCTTCAACTTCACGATTGATGGTCACCGAATGACCATCATTGAAGTAGATGGGACTGAAGTGGAACCCGTAGATGTTGATTCGATCCCCATCTTAGCTGCCCAACGCTACTCTGTAGTTGTTACGGCAGACAAACCCGTCGGCAACTACTGGATCCGTGCATTGAGCAGTGGATATGGTTCCACATTCGATGGCGGTCAAAATATGGCTATCCTCCGATATGAAGGTGCAACAGACGAAGATCCCACGTCACTCCCTGGCCCATATGAAATCGCATTCGACGAGGGCGAGCTTCATCCACTCATCGCCCCGGGTGCTCCCGGGATAGCCGAAATCGGAAAGGCAGATGTGAACGTCGTGCTGGCTCCGGGTTTCACCCCGGACAGTTTCTTCACGCTTGGCGGCGTGTCCTACGTCGACTACCCCATCCCTGTGCTCCTCCAAATTCTCAGTGGTGCTAGACAAGCTTCGGATCTGCTGCCAAAGGGAAGCATCTATACACTTCCCCTGAACAAGGTTATAGAAATAAGCTTCCCTAACCCTGCCGCAGCTCCCGGTGCTCCCGTAAGTACGTGCTGGTGAAATGTCGCCATCTGCTGACTCCGAACGTGCTTTCAGCACCCTCTACATCTGCACGGAGTACGTGGTTCGCACCACTTTTCTATGTCTCTAACTCACATTTCATTAGCACAACTTCGATGTCGTCAGGGTTGCGGGTAGCAATGAGACGAATTTCGTAAATCCTGTCCGGCGCGATGTCGTGTCCATTGGTAGCAGCCCCACGGATAACGTGACTATCCGTTTCCGAACGGATAATCCAGGGCCTTGGCTCCTTCATTGGTGAGTGATCACGTCGAGCGCTACAAGTTCGCAAACTCACGTGTCCATATCTAGCCACATCGACTGGCACCTCAACCAGTACGTTGGCCTCGTCGGATTGGCATGATCATTGTACCAAACTAATCGTCGTATCTAGCGGATTTGCTGTGGTGATGGCGGAAGCGCCGAATGAAACGGCATCTCAAGAATCGGCAGTAATCCCAGGTATGTCCCATCTCATCGTACAAGCTGCAGAGACTGATCTCCTTCCCCACAGCGGACTGGACCCAACTATGTAAGAACTAGAGTGCGAGTGTATGTGCAATGTCCATTATCGGTTACCAGCACAGCATCTCCAGGCCATATGCATAACGCATGGTTACCCCATCGTAACTTTGATGCTCAAATTTACCGTACCACACAGACGTTGTGTACCCATTTCGTTTCATTGCAGCATTTTGTGAACAGCGATCGCGGAAAGGCGCACGCAACCTAGGTAGGTATCGGCGTTGACACAAGGATTTTTAGGAGCACGATCTTGAGGCCACTTATACTACATAGTAGGAAAGGTCACAACGGGAACGCGTGCTGATCTTATGAGGCTCAAAGATCTCATCAAGGCTTGACGGCCTCGAGCCTACAACATCACGAGTTCATGTCGAGTTTCTTGGATTCAAGCTCCTCGTCGGAAGGCGCAGTCCCGACGTTCCAACGCATACTTAGACGTCCCTATACTGGCATCTGTATGTCTGGCAAAATGTTGACAAGAGGGAACGTTCGACGTATCAATCACGAGTCAACGTCAAGCGTTCGCGAAGGACGCCGTGACATCCGTCATCGGTAGCGGCGCTATTCGCGCCAGTCCCCGACTCCCAACCATGGGCAGCGAAATGAAATGGAATATAATTACATAAATAATTAGTCGTCAGAGGAGCAGATAGCAAACAGGTTTGATTCGCGACGACTAAGTAAGAGAAAACAACACGGACAAATAGCCTTTTCCTGATTCAGTAAAAAGTTCCTGCAGTCCCGTTTGCTTGGACCTGCACGTTTCTCGCCGAGAAAACCCTCCTCTCTGGGAGTCGGGGATCACTGACAGAAGAACTATCGGAGATCGAATTCATTACTTTGATCATTGACACCTACGAAGTAGGTAGTATGAACGAGGTCCTGTTATCTTTTGTTTCGTGTCATCCAACTAAACAGGGATTTATATCTTCCTGCCACTGGTTTGCGTTGCAAAAGAAGTGAGCATTGATGCGCTAGAGATTCATTCTCTGGTCAAAGCTTAGTTCGACAGGTCCACCCACGCGGACGGCGCGAGATCGATCAAGTGGAGCAGGTAAAGGATTGCGACGTCTCATCATCCGTTTTCAGACCTGGAAGTACTTCGCCCTCTTGTGAAATGGTCGAGGTAGGCATTGAAGACAACGAGTCTTCTCTGCCAGCACGGGTCAGTACCGTACCGTCATCCTCGACGTCTTTGTATGACAACACGAGGTGTCGTCGATTACTGGACCTAGTCCGCAGTAAGGTTCCGGTACGTGGTTCGTAGCTAAGAAAAATATACAAGACAGGACTGATCAATGCCCCCATACAAGCCGTCCAAGGAAGTCGGGCAAACGACCGCGGACTTGACCAAGAATCGAATCCTAGCCAGCTATGCGATATAGAACGATCTCAAGGTGCGTGTCTCACGCATACAAGGTAGATAACTGTAACGGTTCTTGTGGCCGTACAGAGCCTGAGTCGAGATGTCGCAGGTGATACCCGACGAGAGAGGGAGGAGGAACGCGGATGTGATCCGATGTTGCTGAAGGAGGAATGAGGGATATCGAGAGGTCGTGGAGTTGTGGAGTCGCTACGAGCGACGGATCGTGAGTACTTGAGTGATGAAAGGGAGTCTGCGGATGGACGCGACTAGATAGACAGTTGTCGGCGACGAGCGCGACAGGTTGTACGAGTCAGGAGCGAGTGCGACGACAAAATGATGATAGCAAAAGCTAAGTAAAAAGGTAATGCTGTGCTACTTGGTCTTTGGTAGTTCTACGATGGTGGCCGATGTATTCATCGCTGCTAACATCGTATCTTCCCGTTACAACTACGCGCTGCTTTCCCATTCGTCTCCGCAGATCCGTGATAGTCAGTCCTTGGGATATATGTGAGCCACTTATTTCCGAGTCATGTCCAACTCTGTGGTCGATCAAACGACAGCTGGGACGCATATGCGACGATGGCGCTTCTCTGATCACACAACGCGGTGGGCAATCTTTAGACGTGGTCTAAAGGTCGAACAAAACGT
>JBBPMA010000023.1:55896-76016 GCA_038090075.1 Xanthoconium purpureum
GAAATAAGCTTCCCCAACCCTGATGGGGCTCCTGGCGGTCCCGTAGGTATCAAGTTCGTGAAACGTTGTTCTGTACTGACTCTGGTTGCATTCTCCAGCACCCATACATCTGTACGGCGTACGTATTTAGTTCGACTTTCTTGTCTCTAACTTATTTTTCTCAGCACAACTTCAATGTCGTCAGGGTTGCTGGTAGCAACAAGACGAGTTTCGTGGATCCAGTCTGGCGCGATGTCCTCCACTGGTGAGTGACTGGTTACCCTGAGTGTTATAAGATCGCGATGTGACCTTTGTTGGCATGCATAGCCACATTGACTGGCATTTCAACCAATATGCCAACTTCAATGGACTAACGCGATCGCGATGCTAATTTACTTGTCTAGCGGATTTGCTATCATCATGGCGGAGGCACCGACCGTAGCGGGTCATCAAGAATCCAAGGTAATTCCAGGTATGTCTCGTACCTGACTTGGCTAGCAAAAATGGTAGTGGTTGACCACCTCTTACACAGCGGACTGGGCTGAACTGTGTCTCCCAGACGAGGATTAGGGTCAAACTCCCCTTCGGTTGCTGGGCAACTAGGCGTGCATCGCGTTTACACAAGTCTTGGTTTGTTGTCTGTTCTAACCAAAGTGTTGATTACTCTGGTTTTGTGTTATATCAGTCCTGTGTCATCTTTGAGTGCGTGCGCTCAAACATCAGTGAACCATCGACCAAAATGTCGCCAAGTGGACAGTCGAACGGAAGAAAAAAATTGCGATCGACACACCGGATGTACTTCATTTGTCTGAAGTTGCGTGAGAAGTCGTTTACACTGGCATGCGCTGCCTTGGCGTATACCACATGAATTCGGTGGCCCCGGAATGAATACGAAAGAAACGAGCAAAAAATTGGACGAGCGTCTGGCTTATCCGCATTTGTAACAGGAAGTGATGAGCTCAGCCCACTTTGGCATAACCCCCATTCCAGCTGCTTGGAACAAAGAAAACCAGCTACCAGGTTCCACTGCAGCCCCCCAAAAACAACTCTGCAACCACGCGGCAAAGGAACCTACAGTATCGAGATAATTAGAGTGCATTGGTCAGGGATTTCAACACACCTTGGATAGGACCAGCGGGTCCAAAGCCAAACAGGGTTAAGAAAGGTTGAAGGATCCACGACTGGGGAATGAGCAAGCTAGCAACACTGAACGCAGTGATAGGAAGGAGTTGGGGACACTGTTCATTGATATCGCCTGTGATCGGTTAGTCAATTTAAAGCACCCCCGACACGGATAGTGTGATCAACATACCAACCGTAATTATGAGTGCCTGGACTTGCGGTTTTAAAGTGATGGTACAACTGGTGACGACAACCTCCCCGATTCCGTAGCGCATCGCAAGCAAAACGAGTTCGCGCGTGGCATCATCCATGATTTTGTCAACGATTTTGATTCTTTCAGCATGGCCGGGCGCCTCGTCAGGGGTGGGAGAATTTTCCAGATTGCTAAATATCGCCATAAAGATCCCTTCGACTTCCTGAGAGACTGTACCGAAGGAGATATTTTGAGCATCCAGAGCCTCATTGATGTTGTCGCGGAACATCGCTGTGGCATTGACGATATCACCCATTGTGGATTTATGTAATGTCGGTGAACTGGGTAGTTTCGAAGTACGTAGCGGCAGCCTCAAGGAGGTTGTGAACGTAATCCTGCAACGTTTCTTCGGCCTCTTTCGCCATCTCCCAAAAATCAGGCAGTGATGCCTCAGGTACCGCAGAAGCATGGTTTGCATTTGTCAAGTGAAGGGCCGACAGAAGATCTGCGATATTGAGAAGGCGGAGGACATAAGGTGGGTTTAGGAGTATCCTTGCCTTCCATGCTCTCCGTGATGTGAGGCGGGTCCAGGAACGCTGGATGAATGTAAGTGTACCTCCCAACTTAGATGGCCTAGTACTCACATGTCCACGAGACTGCCCTGGTTGTTTCTAACGGTCAAACAGAAAATTTGAACCAGAAAGTAACCTGAATGCAAGACCCCTACCGGAACCCTCTGAACGCCCATGACTGTAACGGTTCTTTGAGACATACAGAGCCTGAGTCGAGATGCTCGCGGGTGAAGCCCGACGAGAGAAGAAAGGATAACGCGGATGTAATCTGGCGTTGCTGAAAGAGGAGGGATGATGGAAACCAAGAGGTCGAGAGGCCGTGAAGTCGCTACGAGCGACAGATCGTGAGCGATGAAGGGAGTCTGCGGTTGGACGTGACTAGAACGGAAGTCTGCGGAAGGACGCGACTGAGCCGAGAGTCTGCGGATGGGCGCGACTTGATAGATGATTGTCGGCGACGAGCGCAACAGAAGGTACGAGTCAGCAGTGAGTGCGACAGGGTACACGAGTCAGCTGCGAGTGCGGCGACAAACGATGATAGCAATGCTAAGTAAAGAAGTAATGCTGTGCTAGTCTCCGCTAATTCTACGATGGTGGCTGAAGTATTCATTACTACAGTACCTGTATCGTAATTCCCGTTACAATGACTCTCCTGCACGTTGACGTCTGTCCCGCTACCGCCGGGCGAAGCAGCGGAAGTAAGTGAAGCAAGGATTAGTAGAAACGAGAGCAGCGCATGCACGATAATCTTCATGGTTTCAGCGAAGAGAAATCGATTTCATTATCCGTAGGTTTGGCCGTGTACTCTGAGCTTCTTCGTGTGAACCACTAAGCTTAGTACTTTCCAATTTCACGAGATCGCCTACAACTGGCATGAAAGAAATGCGTGTAGCTCAAGTACTATAGTACGTGAGGCCGGTGACCTCAATCTTGTATGCGATAGTGAGCTGATGGTGATGGTACCGCGAGTCACGACTCCGAGTATGGCACGATTGCTTTGCGATGGTGCCGCCGACGGATGAACCAAGCTGCTGACTAAGCTTTCAAACACATCTATGTAATTCGTTGAGAACTTACGCCGTTTTGCTCATCCGTGACTTGCGCTGTTGTTCGTCGGTGTCGTCGCGACCCGTTGCTGCCACCGACCATAGACCCGATCGATGCTCGGGGCCAAATCAATCAAATGGTGTCGGAGATGTCGGGTTACGCTCGCTGCCGATGACCGACCTTGCCTACTCGAGCGACTCCGCATCGGTCCTTCACAACTGTTACTGAAATTTCCCATTGCAAGCGCGGTTTCTGTTCAGATCTACAACTCGGAAGCACTGCCGTGACGTTTATAGAGAAGTATTAACCGTTTACTCTGCGTTTTAAGAAGCTTTACCATGATGTTTCGAAGTTTCGCCGCATGTTCAGATTCTGATCATTTACATGAGGTTCAACTTGGCTTGACCCCCGTCGTCCCTGGAGAGTCCTGTGCCGGAATGATTGTGTATGCGAAACGGCATCAAGGTCATCCCGAACGGTCTTCATATTAATCCCTGGGTGTGTTATCCGTTCATTGTCACACTAGCTGAATGATAATGTTGACTATCTTTGTGCTTTATTTTTATTTTTTTCAAATTTATTGTCTGGCCACCGAGACCAGTCTTCTGGTCGACCTAGACAACAATCCGGGAGGCTGGCGTGAATCGCCATACATGGATTTGTAGCTTTGCACGGGTGCGTTCATGGTATTTCAAACGCTGCTTGACGGCGGCCCGACGGTCTTGCGATAGATCGGAATTTCCATGCCGGCAATCTTACCCATGCTTGCTAGGGAACTACCCATCTTCTTCCCCGTCAACCTGTGCGCGTCGCTGCCTGCCAAACAGTGAGCCGGCATACCCGAGTCATATAGTTGTGTAACTCGATTTGCTTCCTAGGTTCCCGAATTATTATCTATCAGTATGGCCCAACGGAACCCGCACCAAGTGAATGGCGGTAACCGTCCGCAGTTTTATGATCGAGATGTGGCGCTGTGAGGGATACCAAAAGAGTAGAGCGGATAACAAATGGTCAAGACCCTCCCACCACCGGAATAGCAACTGGAACTAACGATTTTTAGGCGGTGTGCTCAGACATATAAAAGCATTGTAGAGTGCCAGGGTAATACACTACATCGCTCATCCTCTCTCCCGTAAACATTGGAGATGTTGCGCCAGTCCATCTTTGCACTTTTATTATTCTTCCTCGCTGATGCGGCGTCATTACCCAAGATTTTGGACTCTGACACGAATATACCCATCCTCCGCGCTACGCGAGCAAGCACTGTGGTTGGTCCCGTGGCCCGATTTCACGTCGCGAACGATTTCGTCGCGCCAGATGGGTACAACCGATCGTGAGTTGATGTCGATTGTCGCCTCCGAGGCATTCCTGACAATATGTAGAGCCACTCTTGTTAATGGTATGTTTCCCGGGCCGTTGATCAAGGCCAGCAAGGTGAGAGGTAGGTCAATAAGATCCAGACGAGTGTACCCATACCTTTTTAGAACGATCATTTCAGCATCCAAGTCGTTAATGAACTCACGGACGATACCATGCCCCTTCAAACTAGTGTCGTAAGTTAATTGTTTGAATGGTGGGAACTGCCTCCTCATTTACCCCCAAAGCACTGGCACGGGATTTTCCAACGCAAGTCCAACTGGGCTGACGGTGCTTCATCTGTCAACCAGTGCCCAATTCGTCAACAGGAAGCATTCGTACAGAAATTCAACGCCATTGGTCAAACTGGAACATACTGGTACCACTCACACTATTCAACTCAGTATTGCGATGGGCTTCGAGGACCACTGGTTATATATGATCCCGAGGACCCTTTGGTAGACCTGTATGACGTTGATAATGGTAAGTCTCCGTTTACTTGTCGCTTGCGCTTTGTTTTCTGATCAAATCAGAAAATACCGTTATCACACTCTCGGACTGGTGAGCCCCTCGTGTCTGATAGCGAGACTTATGTTTACCCGGATTTAGGTATCATATACCGTCTGTTCGACTTGGCGAACTCTCTACAAGGGTAGTCGCGAACTCGACCCTGATCAATGGCAAGGGTCGCTATCCCGGTGGACCGTCGACCCCACTCTCGGTCACTAATGTCCAACAAGGGTTACGATACCGCTTTCGCGTGATTTCCATGGCTTGCGATCCCTCTTTCAATTTCACTATTGACGGTCACCGAATGACCGTCATTGAAGTGGACGGGACTGAAGTCTTTCCCGTAGAAGTCGACTTAATACCCATCCTCGCTGGCCAACGGTATTCTGTCGTTGTTACGGCAGACAAGCCCGTCGGCAACTATTGGATCCGTGCATTGAGCAATCTACCCAATGCCACGTTCCATGGCGGTCAAAATCTGGCCATCCTCCGATATGAAGGGGCACCAGACGAAGATCCCACGTCACCTCCTGGCCCGCATGAACTCTCGTTCGACGAGGGCAATCTCCATCCGCTCATCAACCCCGGTGCTCCCGGGATACCCGAGATCGGAAGGGCGGACGTGAACCTCGTACTTCATCCAGACTACACCGCGGGTAACTTTACACTTGGAAACGTGACCTACGTCCCCTATCCTGTCCCTGTGCTTCTCCAGATTCTCAGTGGGGCCAGAAAAGCTTCGGAATTACTCTCCAGTGGAAGCGTCTATGCACTTCCCCCGAACAAAGTTATAGAGATAAGCTTCCCTCACCCTAGTGACGCTCCCGGTGGCCCCGTAAGTGCCATTTTGTGAACAACGTCACTCAACGCTGACTCTCAATACGTTTTCCAGCACCCTATACATTTGCATGGCGTACGTGATCCACATTTCCACCCTCGTTCTCTCACCAGCTTTTGTTCAGCACAACTTTGACGTTGTCAGGGTTGCGGGTAGCAATAAAACGAATTTCGTGGATCCTGTTCGGCGCGATGTCGTGTCGATCGGTACCAGCTCCACGGACAATGTGACCATCCGCTTCGTCACAGACAATCCGGGACCCTGGTTCCTTCACTGGTGAGTGACTAGCTTTGAGCGCTATAAGACCGCGATGTGACGCGTCCACTGGGATATCTAGCCACATCGACTGGCATCTCAACCGGTACGTCCGACTTCGATGGATTAGGATAGTTCCCAACACTGACACCTGTCTCTAGCGGATTCGCGGTCGTGATGGCAGAGGCACCGAGCCAAGCAGCTCACGAACAATCCAAAGTCGTTCCAGGTACGTCCTGTGCGAGCACAACCTACGGCAATTGATCACCTTACAGAGGAGTGGACTCGACTGTGTCGCCCAGACCACAACTGGGGTCAAACATCCTTGGGGCTACTCGATGGCTAGGCTACACATGTTTAAGTTCTCGATCTTAGTTTGTACGCTTCGAAAAGTCGATTTCTCGCACTCTTTCGACAGTAAAACTTGCTAGTATTCATATGTGTGCACCGATAATAAATTTCGTGTCTTGTTCATCTTTATTTATGCTCCCTGCCATTCACCTGAGGCAACTTTTGGCTATAGAAAGTGGTTAACTTTGTTTAATTCAAGCAGTAGCTTCTGAAAACTCGTGGTATGGTGTTTTGCGGCCACCAAACGCGGGCGAGATGATATGTCGCCAACGAGATGGGTTCGTGACAACAGTGTTGGCGATTTACATGACGGATGACACTGCCAGTGGAAAAGATTATGATGAAAAGCAAGTCCGATATTTACTGACAATACGACGCAGGGACAACACGAATACAAGCGTAGAAACACGTAAAGGGCATATTACACATGTGACCCACATCACCAACCGCTCACTCATCCATGATCTCGATGACTGACTCGAGTGCGACCTTGGGCTTGAGCAAGACCTTTGTCTCCCACTGCTTCTCCCCAGTCATTCCCACCCTCGTCTTCTTCCTCAGACCGAGGTCCGTCGCACACAGCACCTTGGATACGGTGTCCCCCCTCGTCTTTGCAGACCGCCCATCGTCATACGAATCCTCCATCGTCGTCACATCAAATGCGGTCACCGGTAAGACCGCCAACACCTCGAAATCGCCCGAGGTCACGTCCTCGCCAACGATCTTGTTCACGCGCATCGCCAAAGAGGCCAAGAAGGAGAGTTTGTCGGCGAATTTGGATGTGAGGGCGGAAGTGACGTCCGACTTGGGTGCGGGGCATCCGGTGGTGAGGAGGATGTCGGCGAGGCCGGAGATCATCTTGGTCGCAATTTGGTACGCGAGTTGTGCATCGTCGAGTGGCGTCGACGGGACGTGCACACGCGTGAGGGCGCGCCAGCGGCCAGCGATCGCCTGCGCCTCTGGTTACGTGCGTAAGTATCACATCCAATGGTTTGTTTTCGAGGCAGCGATCGCTCACCTTTTTCGTGCACACTTTGGTAGATAGCGTCGATGAATTGATTATAATTTTCATCCCCGCCGATGATCCAGGCACTGGCAATCCAGCGCAAACGATATGTCAGATACGCTTGGAACGCAATCTGGATCAAGATGGGATCCTCCCCGTGTTTTTTCGTCCCGAGAAAATGGACGATGGCACCTCCGATCGCAGCCGATGCTCGTTTACAAGCCGCTAGCTGTTCATCCGTTTTGGATACTTGTGGCGTCGTCTCGTGGAAGAACATCTCAACCATGGACTCGGCCATGAATGCAGTGCTTTGAAGCACTTCAGCGTTAAGCCTGTGAAGGGTATTGGTGACCTCGACACCGGAAAATGCATCGGCAGTCGTGAGGAAGCTCTGCGCGCCTTTGAGCTCCGAGGTTCGGTCTTCCAGGAGCGTCGCGAGCTGATTGAACTCTTTCTTCAACGCCGACGATTCCTCTCGTGCAGTGCGAAGTTCCTTGTTTTGAATGTCCAGACGCTGCTTAAGCTCTGCAACCACGCGGCTAGATTCCTTCGCACTGAAAAGCTCACGGCGAAGACCATCATTTTCGCGAACGCTTTCGTCCAACTTGAGAGCGTACGAGTCGAGCGACTTTCTAACTTTCCGCAGCTCTGACTGTGCTTGCGTTTGTCCGCGATTGACTTCCTCGAACGCTGCTTTGAACTGTTCAGTCTCTCTTGCGTGCGTTAACCTCAGCTGGTCGATCTCCTTGCTAAGGTCTCCCTTGACGGATTCTTTCTCTTTCCGTGCCCGATCGCGGTCTATCGTCAGCCGCTCAACCAGCCGAGTGTGCTCCTGCAAGCTGACTTTCAACGTCTCCACCTCTTCCTTGCGCGCCCCACGAGCGGCGTCCAACTCTCGCTTGAGCTTCGCCGTCTCCGACTGCAACTGCGAGCGTTCCTTTCTCATTTCCTCCCTCGAGGCATCCAGCTGTTGAGTCTGCTGCAGCAGCATACTCTTGAGTTTCGCGTTTTCTTCCTTGAGCGCGTCCGCCACCGCGACGGCAGCCGCGCCAGCGTCTTTCTCCTTGTCTCGCTCTCGCTCTCGACGACTCCTGGTAGAAGAACCATCTTTTTCCCGCTCGGAGCGGATGCTAGGCCGCAGCTCCATCACCTTTCGTTCCCACATATCGCGGTCACTTTCTGCCTTGCGTTGTGCAACGAGCGCTGCTTCGAGCTGCTGACGCATTCTGTCCTTCTCCTCCTGCCACTTGGACACCGCTGGCTGAGGTGGAGCCAGGGACGGTGCCCCACGAGGCTGATCACGACTATCCACCTGGCTATACTGGAGGCTCTCGAACGTGGCGTCGTCGTCATCGACGTCGGGCGACGAAGGCGAGCCATGTTTGACGTGTTCCCATTGTGCATCGTGTGTCACCAGGGATGGATACTCAGGAGATGTGCCGGTCGTGAGTTTAGGGGCGAGGGGTGGGGGTTTGAGCGTGCTGGTTCGTTTTGGGGTCGAGGTACTACTACTCCCGGACCAGATATTGAACATTGCGACGACCGGGTGTTACGTTACTGGTTTGGACGAGGGTTGACGATTCGGATAAGTGAATGGGAAGCAGCGAGTGATGGATAATGGGTCGTCGAGGATTGGTAAAGAAATCACTGCGGATGCGTTCAGACGACCAGGACGTGGACGCGAGGGATGAGCCTACCTTGATAGACAAACGTACAGAGCAAGGTCGTCTCACGACGACGGTGCTGGCAGCGGTCAAAGGGGAAGAATCGATGGCCCCAAGCTTGTGCGGGCGCCCTTCTCCAGCGAGGCTCCAGGCAGGCCCGTTATCTAAGCTATACATTCCATTGGCCGCACCGTTGCCACGGTGCTGCATGCTGCGAATTCATGTTGCGCAGTGCCTCGTTCCAGGGACAGTGCCCATCCTGTGTGGAAGGGCACGAGGCAACAACCCCATGATCCCGGCCCGTTTCGTCAGATGCTTCTAGATCTGGAAGGAATCGAGGTCAGGCCTGCAAGCTACCGCACCTGGTGGTAGAAGTGTTGTCATGTAATTCAAGTCCGAAGTAGCAGTACTTACCGTTGATGATGCGTATATGGCACTAGTCTTGCACGTTTTCAAGAAGTCAAGTCCAACTTGCCAACTTGAGCCGGTCCAGGGCCACGATGATGGCACCATTAGCGATGTGCCACGTGGAGCGAAACGTTCGGAAATGAAAGACCTTGCAATGCCCATTGGAATTTGGCAGCGTTGTCGTGCAAGTGCCGCGTGGTTTTCCCTCCTACCATGAATCCCACACTGGAATAGTCAGTTACAGAAGAGCAGGTGCCAATCGAAACTGGCAGACTGGTGGGTGAGTGACTAGGATCACTAGGCATTACACTAACTCATAAAGAGTACCAGGTTGAGATTGTAAAACACTCGCTACAGACATATGTTACAACCGCATCTTCATTCTCGTAACACCGCACTAACATTCACAACGCATGCTCCCCTCCACTTACTCGTACCTCAAAATGAAAATCTTCCCTTCCTTGACCGATAAAATCACCGCCCCCTGACTCTGATCAATGTTGATCGTCTCCACCCCATCCAAGTCAAGCTCCTCCGGAACCTCAAGCGTACGCACGACGGCTTCCTCGCGCCAGAAACGCCTCTCGCCAGCCCTCTCCCGCTTCCGATCCACTGCAGTAAAGACAGGTGGGAACGTGACGAAACGAAGACATTTCGGCACACGATGTCGCCGTGGATCGAATATCGTACCGTCTCCGTCGTGAGGGTTCGTCGACTCGCTCGCGATGCGTCCAGGCTGTTGCTGACGACGGCCCGGGCCGTTCGGCGCTGAAGCCGACGCTAACGCATTCCCACCATCCGAGATGCCCGCAAAGAGCGCTTCGTCTTCGTCCTCCCCGTCGTCTTCACTGTCCGAAAATGGCGTCTGACTAACCAGCCGTGACGCATCCACGCCATAGACTCCCCCCGGCTCCGCAGCATATTCGATCCAGACAGCATGCCCAAAGTCGACGGCGACAAGAGGACGGGGTCTATCACCCGCTTCTTCGTCATCATCGTTGTCACTCGACCCATCGAGCACACAGACGACTTCAAAGGGCGTAGAGACGTACCACAGGTGAAGCATTTTATCATCACCTGCTCCGTTTGCCTGAGCATCAGACTTTGGTGCGCTCGACGTGGTCGACGTCGATGGCTCGCGGATAATTGGGACGCGGAAGTAATGTTGCGCCAGTACAAACCGTGTACGGTGGGTATCGGGATCGTGGGCAGCGAGGAGAACGACTGTACAGCTTAGCCGAGGAACTCCCGGTAATGTAGGCCACCACTGTCGAACAAAATGAGCCGATTCAGGATACCAGGGCGGGAAAGGATACGGGTTTAAAGGCGATGATGATGTCGCAGGAGTATGTGGTGGAGCGAGGGCTTGCATTGCTACCGCCGTGTTCCAGGACGAAGGGACAGTACCAGTGGAGCTCTGATGTGAAGTTGACGACGATTGGACTTGACCTGTTTCCACACTTGGTTCCTGTTCGGCATCCACTTCTCGCATTTTACCCTTGTCCTTCGTTCTTTTCGACGATGGAGCCGGTTCATGCTCGTCAACATCCTCACTATCAGCCCTTCCCTTTCCCTTCGATCTCAAGCTTTCTACCTCGGCTTCATGGGACCACCCGTCATCCTCCTCCGTTCCGTACTCCGAGTCATCGTCAGGTAGTGCATCTTTTTCGTTGACCTCTTCAGACTTCTCTACTGGTACTGTAGCAGTCGACGGACCAGCAATGGGCTGATCTTCAACCGCGGGGGATGAACTACAAGCGTCACCAGAGGTTTCGCCACGATCCTCCACGTTGTGGTCGGTGGTGGTGCCAGGATCAGTAGCCTGGACAGAACTGGGCTGAGCACTTGGGAAGACAAATTTTTTCGATATCGATCTCAGTGGTGCTAGTCGAATAGAAATCATGGGCAAGTCATCGCGGCAAAAATTGCGCGGTGGGTCGTAATTCGACGGTTCGTAATCGTGGTTATGGATGCGATTTGCAAGAAGGCTGGGCTTGCGCGGCTTGATAAAATTGCGGAGGATGTTGAGGGGATAAAAGTGTTGATAGGCGGCGTCTGCTTCCTCCGAGTGAATTACTATTTGATCCTCGTGTAAGATGCAAGACCAGTTTGAAGAGATAAGCTGGAGAGTTATATGGCGTGTCAGACATTTCCACACATGCTAGGACAGTGACTGTCGCACAGGGGAACCACGAAACTTACACAGCCGACACCAGTATCCACGAAAACATATTCATCTTTCGCCCAATCCAGTAAGACGTACAATCCTAGAAATGGATCATCAACCGAAATGCGATCGCGTTCTGTAAGTTGCTCACCAATAGTGTTACTGCTTGCTACCCAAACAAACGCGCTCAAGAGACGACGCGGCGGATCCAACAAAAAAACATTCATGACCACTCCAGTCGTATGGAAAGATGTCAGTGGGAAGAAGATGGGCTTGTGTTCGTGTGTAGGTTGAGAAGGAGTTTCAAAAAAGATCCCTGCGTGCAGAGAACCTCGAGTGCCCATGAAGCGACTTCCAGGATAGGCTGAATAGCCCGAGGGAACTGCGCAGGGGCAAACGGTGTGCGTCGGCGTCTCTCGGTAGCAGTCTGCGTAATCGGGAGGTGACATAGTCCGCGTAGACAAGGGCGAACGAGTAGCATAGGCGGAGTCCATAGGAGTACTGGACGTGTGAAGAGTGGAGTCTTGTGGGGATGATCCTTGAGACGAAGGTGGGGGGGAATTTACTGGACTCTTGGGAGGGGAGCCACAGAGCGATTCCGGGTTGAATGACAAGGGTTGGGACAATGGTGAAGGGTAGTCCCGCGCCTCTGGCGGGAACGCAAGTTTCATTAAAACGAACTCCATTACTCGGTTGTCGTCATAGCTGTTCATTCGCGTTAGAGCGTCACATGAGCCGGAGTAATATATTGTTACACTTACGATCCCTCGAGAACTCTTGCCATCGTAAAGTATACTGCTCTCTCGTCAAATTCGACGCGGCACTTCCATAACTCCCATTTCTTTTCGGCGTCTACGTTCCCCTGACCGTCACCGTCGTTATCGTCCGCTTCTTCCCTCGACTTGCGTTGTTCTGGTTTCTGAACGTCTTTGGAGACACACTCGCTGCTCCCACACTGCGCAGACAGGGTCCGCGGATCCCACTCCGCGAGACAGACATCGCGCGCAACATCCCAGCAGATGACCCGGCCGCTCTTCGTTGCACAAAGGGTGTACGAAGACGTTATCGGTGATAACCAGTCAATCTCTTCGTTCGGAGGGGCGGATATCTTTGTGTACCATTGGCCGGGTCTGTCGGATGAGGAGGATGGGGTTGTGGACAAAGAAAACGGAGACCTTGCAGGACGGGGTGCACGAACTCTCCAAGCTTTTTCAAAACCGTGCGCTCTGTCGACTGCCTTGATGAGACTTGGGGTAGAGAGGTCCGAGAGGCGTTGGAAAGCCGGAAGAGGCAAGGGACGAGAGCGAGCAAGTAGGCCATGCGCAAGCGCACGGTACACGGGTCGAGTGAGGGTAAACGCCCGAAGTGATCTGCAGGTCTGATCCATAGAATATCCAAGTGAGTAGTATGGACTAACAAGCTAACGCGTGATACTCACCGCTTGGAGATTGTGGATATCGTCGATGGCGAGATACTGCGCGATGTTGAACAAAAGATCGTACGGAAGCGCGCTGAGAGTCATGGTGGGGAAATGTGGACGATGGAGGAGATCCCAAGGGATGGATATGGATCGGGAAGAGTTGTGATCGAGGACGAGGACGAACGCGGATCGAGTGGGATAAGAGAAATGGTAAAGCTCAGTTCGTTTGTGCGGCCGCGTTATACTCTTCCCAATTTGGACTCATTCAACGTCCGCTACTATCCTTGCCTCCGTACGCTCATCCAGCGGATCTCCAGTAGGATCTCTTGTGCGAGCTGTTCGGCTAAACCACCCAAAGCAAGAGAGATAGTCCGACTCGCAAGTACTGCGTATTTCCTTGCACCAATACAACCGGATCATGTAAGGCAGACCGAACTTTGGTGTAGGTTCCTTTCTCCTCCACCGCGGATCATCCCGTGTATTCTTGTCTTGACACCGAGTGGGCCAAACTGGTTAATGACACCTTTCTTGAAACCCTCAGCTCTGTAACATTAAAAGGAGTACAACATGTAAGTGCAGGACAAAAAAATAAGGATCCTGGTATGCCGCAATGGGGAGGCGAAACCAGCGACCCAGACATCGTTTTCCTCAGATGTGATCCATGAAACTTCCATTTGGAACAGCCCGTCAAGCTTTCTTTCTTCCCGACGCCCGTTACGAACCATTCCAGGACATTCCGTCTCTGGCCGAAGTTCCGAGTTGCAATCCCGGATCATCACCAACATGTAACAACTGGCGTTTCTGATATGTCATCGTAGATGGTCCGCTATCGCTCAGAACGGACCGCCAACTGGCCAATGGTCACGCTTGGTTCAGTCTCTCCCACATCAAACTCTCCACGACCGCGTACCCCACTCCATGTCGATCCTGCTTGACCGAAGTTGACCACGTCTCACGAATGCTGACACCAACAACGACCAGCGCATCTCTGACGGAAGTGTTTGATGCCCGTGCATTGGTCCGTGGACCTCCGAACGCCGATCTCGTGCACCAACAGCCGCTTTTTGGCGAAAGACTCATCAACCGCTATCCCGGCCTTGAGTCGACCGACTTAGGTTCGGACCGGAAGCGGACATCGAATAGAGTTGCTGTCTTCGGACCGCTTGTCTAAACTCATCAACAACACTTGGCAACACCGGCCCTTGCAAACGAGTCGGGGCCACCTGACACATACTCTCCACAAGATGCGTCGTCGGTGCCGTCAAATTTGTTGTAGGATATCGAATTCCATCCACTGATATCCCCTACTAACATCTCCTGCAATCCCGTCCAGCAGTTGATTCACCCGATTCCACGCGTCCGAATCCACGCGCAAATTGTATTCACAAGCTCGACATACCGTCTCATCAATGAAAAACGTACATCATTCGACTGAAAAACCAAACAGGAACTCAAGGCTGACATGGATGCGGACAAGGAGAGGCGAAGGAAGATCAACCTTAATTGATGTTCGTGGCGAGTTCTCCATCGAGTGCCAGACGGTTGACCGCCCAGAAGCTGACGGGCACCCTTTCCGTATCTGTGGCACCAAGCGTCGCGACTGAGTCCCTTTCTAGTTACGCCGTTCTGCTGCACAAAGCTGACAGAAAGCCCATCGATTACATAACGAGTAGAACAATTACTTCGCATCCATTAAAAAAACGAAACCAATAAGCTTGATATCTCTAAGCCCAAAGACGTAGACCTCGTCTACTGATAAATAGTCAACCCATTGAAAGTAAAGTAGGCATCTGCAAATGCCGATGGCACGGAATTCACATAATCTAAGACGTTTAGAGGTTGAGATCACTGGTTTTTGTATACAAACAATGAAACTAACCGACGCAAGTCATCGGACAACCAGATTTACTGTAAGCCTGGGCGTTTCCAGCCCACGCGCCGCCTACGAGAGAGATCGATGAGAACGTTAATGTGCTGCGCCTGGGACTGGGGGCCACGTACAAAAGTCAAGGTCTATCATGATATTGAACGCACTGAGATGCGCCGCAAAATCGCAACTGCTGGTACTCGGAAAGTAGGCTGCAGGTGGTCCCTGTCAATTTTGTTCGAAGTCTCAACACCTGGTTTGCACTCGCAACAAATTAGTGGCCCGTACCCAGTCATCTGTATTGACCGTTGAGGCACAATTTACCACGTCGTCGGGAACTGTTATATCTTGTCGCGGCCAAAAGAAGACCTTGATAAACGAGGGTGTGCGCTCGATCGCATACCTGTCATGTTCAATGCGTCATCGTAGAGGTGTGATGGATGCAGGAGGAGACTTACCATCCTCCACCGGCCGAATTGAACGATGGACCAAAACTGTTGGGCATGCTGACCTTGACTCCGCAACCCGCATTGGCCGTTTGATACACGTTGCAGTTGGTTCCTTGACTCGTTCTACCATGGCGTAGTAAGCATACTCCCTGACAGACGCAGTAGTGCACATTGACTCACCCAGTCATCTCTCGATACAAGGGCATCGTACAACCTACAGTGCTCAGAAGATCAGGGA
The DNA here is from genome assembly GCA_038090075.1 of Xanthoconium purpureum. NCBI lineage: Eukaryota > Fungi > Basidiomycota > Agaricomycetes > Boletales > Boletaceae > Xanthoconium > Xanthoconium purpureum. The sequence continues at coordinate 71,339 of JBBPMA010000023.1, forward strand.
ACCGACGTGAATGGAGATAGCATGAGAAAACGAACCCGCGCCTGTGTGTAGGGTAACGGTGTTCGGGGACTGATTGTTAACGCCTTCCACGATGTCAATTTCTCCCTGGAGTGTTTTACATTAACTCGTTGTGTCAGAAAACTCAAGAGAGGATACACACCCCGTTAGGCCAGTTAGCGCCGAGCTCCTATGGTGAATTAATTGTCAGATTAATCTATTTGAAGATTACCAGGGAATGACGCACCCTAAAGAATTCATTTGTCACTTCAGGTGAATGACGCTAACAGGTAGAAGATAATAGTTCGACGAACCCTGTGTAGTCGGCTGTGTGAGCGCTGTGACATGTTTTAAGGGAATTGGGCGGGTAACGTACAAACAGCCGGCCAAGTTCCGCAACCTTCAGGCATATGAACAATATCAAAACTGTGAAACATGGTGAGATCGGGGAAAGAACGTGAGTGAGAGCACATGCATGGCGACGTGGGTGGTATATTGGTTATTGGACATGAGGTAAAACGAGTCGCGCCCCGGTCCAGTTGAATTGAGTTTTTTGATACTGTCTGCGCGCAATGTGACTTTGTCCCCAGAGACGGACACAAGTCCCTTAGATTTTGCTGCTGCGAGACCGACGTAGTTCCTGCAGCGCAGCGCATCAAAGAACCTGGTTATTATCTGAATGGCGACCACGAAAAAGATGCTTACACGCGTCCCCAATTAGCATCTGGTTTTGTCTCCCAAGTGAACGAGTCGATGAAACTCTGGCCCGTCAACCTATGGGACATCTTGTAGGTTGCGGATGATGCATGACGTACAACCGCGAGGAGGATGAGACCTTTAGTGATCCACGCAGAACTCATGGCTTGCAGTCCGAGCAAAAATTGGGATAGGGAAACGTCGGATCCCAGGCGAGCCTATTTATACAGCGTGAATTCTGGTCCAATCTGCGGCACATAGTTGTAACGTTATCAGGGTCGTTGCTGCTTCCTGGTGCAAATTCTATCTTCGGCTACGCTGCTTCGATCCCAAATAAGGTATATTGCAATGCAAACGTGATCAGTTTTCGTCGTTGAAGTGCCGCAGAAAATCCACCGTGACGGAAAATATGTGATAACACGAGACATTTACCTGTTCATTGAATGCAGCCTGAGACTCAGGTTGGTCACCAGGCGTACAAACCATTCATGTTCGAAACGCGCGACATCCGCCGCACAGTCTCCACAAAATGAAATCAACGAGACATAGACGGGAGGAAGCTTTTGTGTTGTAAACAGTAATGAAAAGATAGTGCAGTGGTACGATGTTCTTGAAGTCGGACTGTTATTTGAGCGATCAATCGATGAACGACAACGCCACTTGGGGATGTGCTATCTATCGACTTGCCGCTGTCAAAAATCCCAACTTCTGGTCAACGCGTAGTCATGGACATGCAGGAGGTCTGTCAGCTTACAGAAGTGGCGTAGGGTCGATATTACACCCCCGAATTAGGACGGATATGGATTCGGGAATGAGGTAGCACACGCACCAGCTGTTCGCAAACCATTCTGTTATGCTGGTGGTGATCCAAGCGAATCAAATTTTGAAACGCGTACGTAATCATGAAAATGAACTGTCTTGGTTCCATAGGCCGATGGAAGTTTCCCGCAGGGTGAACGGATCTAGCCGATACGAGGCTCAGCGGTCGTCACGAATAGTGATTGGAACGCTTAGTTACCTAGCCGATACGAGGCTAGATGGAACTATCAGATACATGTACTATGTCAAGTGTAACCGAAAGCATACCTCAGCGGTCGTCACGAATAGTGATTGGAACGCTGAGGAAAAGAGCGAACGAGAGCGAAGAAACATAAGATGACGATTATCTAATCGTCATGTGATGCGACGGACGAGTGCGAGCTGAATGATGTCTATAGTGATAAGTCTAACACAGGGACGTTGCCTTGAGTGCGTAAGACACCTTTCCGAACCACACAGTGCTCATCAATAACCACTTGGTCCATTGAGGGCCCAATCGTCGAAGTCCGTCAAACCGATTGATCGTACTGGTGTTTTTGTGTACATGGAGATACATATGTCGTGCTCGAAACAGACGTTGTAATTGTAACCCTCCAGATGGCGGCAACCTACCCTCCGTTCGTCCGTTTTCATGAAGCAACAACAATCCGACGGGTCGCAAACCATAGATCTGACATTTACGTGCAGCAACGACACGTGAGGGCTACGCCAATATCCCCCAATCTCCGCAACATCCATAGAACACCTCATCCAAACAATATCTTGTTAGCTTCCTCCACAAGTACCGCATTAGCATCACCCGTAGCAACAAATGGCTCGAACCCTGTCGCTTGACGGCCTTGCTGCGTGGTTATGTCCTGTAGGGTCGCACGGCCCGGGAATCCGGATTCTCCTTCACCTCCGGGAAAGTCACTTGAGTATATGTTTTCGTGAGTCGGACGTAAATCTTCAGTATATTATGTTGGGACTCACGGTGCAGGGAGGCCGCGAACAAAGTTGGCCCGTTGACTGCGCAGGTACGAGGCACTGATGCAGAGCGTTCACGACCATTCATGTCATCCAGAACGTTGAACCTCACTTTTTGACGCACAATGGAACAGCGGGAATGTATAACACTGACGAGTCCTCCTTGCCCATGTGTTCTCCTTCCACAGCATGCACGGTGTCACAATGCCCTAATCAATCGGTCATGATTACTCCCGCTCTTACGGTAATGGATTATTGCTCACAATACACTTGATCTCCGGGCTCAATCCTTGGGATAGACACCATCGCCTCCGCGAGTCTCAGGTGCGGATGCGTGACTTCATTGAGTTCCTGCGTCTTACCAGGCACGCTACCCGGAAATTCGCTGCCTTCCAAGTTTAATTCCCAATCTTCCGGAGCCAAACTTACATTCCGCGCCTCGCTGAGGGATTGGTCCGTCCTCACCGCAGTGATAGCGCGTGGTTTGAAGAATGGACGCAGGATGATGTAAGCAGTTGCAAGCGAGAGAATGGGAAGGACACGCAGGGTGCCCTCATTGACCTTTGTAGAGGACATGGACGTCCAACCTTGCCAACATCGAAGGATCGTGCACTGGTTCCTGTGTACGAGCAAATAGTTTGAATGTCAGTGGAAGAAGAAGTGAGAGAGAAATGTGAGGACCAAAGAGGGAAGGAATCTAAGACGTACGGTGCATTGTATAGGTCTTGCCTTGCATTCACCCTCCAAGTTGCGTCGAAGGGGTCGAAGTTCTCCCAGCCACTCTGTCCACCACAGAGTATCCTGCTCCAGACTCTCCTAAATGCTGTATCTTCCCATCGCTCGACGCTTCCTCCATCAATGTGTGGACCAAGTGTGAATGAGCGGTCGCCGGGAGTGCGGATACGTAAACGGTCGAAGTAACTGATGGGCGTCGTGAAATCGACCGAATCGGGAAAGGAGGCGGAGGAGTGCCAAAGGGATAAAAGAGCCTTCTGGGTATCAAGCACTGAAACGTGCGTGCGCGCGTAAATCTGTGATTTAGAATTGTACAGTTCGTATGCTTGTATATTCTCTGGAGGGAAGCCTGCCGGTGAATACGTTGAACACCACGGATAGATGGTCTGCAGTAAGATGGTACCTTTCACGGGATTTGCTGCAATATAATCTTTGATTTGACGTTTCCACCTCAGCGCTTCCTTCACAGTAATACGTTGAGACTCTAGATGTCGCGTCATAACGAATTTATCAAGCATACTCACTTCTTTGGGAACACCCCTTGTGATAACTACGACGCCCGTCTTTCGAATTGCATCTCTTTGGTTTTCCGACAAGCCACGCTTGATCTCCTCGTGTGAGATACGGGGAATGACCTCAAAAATAAATGAGTATCCGACATAGATTACGCAGAGTGGAGGCGAGGTACATTTCCTCCCCGGGAAATGATATCCTGTACACGAGGTTGGAGTGCCTTCAGTACTCCTTTCCAGGCCAGTTCGAGTACATCGGGCGCCACACCCATGTCACGCAGCACGTCTTTCTTGATAGCAGAAAAACGTGCGGGAAGTGCTGTGACGCTGGCTTTCGGACCAAGGGTTGTGAACACGTCAGCGATAGTACCGCCTTTCCCCGCCTTTTGCTTAGATTCGGTTGCAATCATCGCAATGCGATTACCTGCGGGATAGGAGAGGAAAGAGCACCCCACAAAGGCTCGTGAGGGCGAAAGAAAACTGGGCCTACGTAGCATCCTCGAAGCTGGGGGAGAGTGGAAGCGACCAAAGGGTGGGCGTTGATAAGGGTTCCCCGAAGGGGTCAAGTTGTGGATGGATGCGGGCCGTTTCTCTCCTGGAACTGGGAGAGTATTGCCGAGGTTGACTCGAGACTCCCGACTACACTGTAGCGACATTGTTGTTCATGCACTGATACGGTCGACTAACGAACCACTCCGCTCAGCTCCAAGGAATACTATTTGTGAATTCGGATGTTCCAACAGCGCAACTCCTCCTTTTAGAACAAAAATCTGAAAGTAGTACTTGCTAGAGTTGACATTGCATAAGCCAAGTTGCGTGGGAACCAAGTCGGGATGATCCGAGGCACACCAAAAATCTTTGGCAATTGGCGAGCAGCGTTCAACTCCGGAAGCAACAACGAGTCTACCAGTTGCGGCGAGTAAATTATTTTACAAGTGCTGAGTGCAATCAAT